>OX457026.1:14050760-14328260 GCA_949752745.1 Protula sp. h YS-2021
GTAAAATGAACTTGCGCACAGAAGTCTTGGTCTCGTAATAAGAGGAACAACATGCAAGCAAGTTTTAATTGGTACGTTTAGAAAGAAATTTGGGGGTTTATTTTAAAAGGGGGTGCGGAATTCTAAATAATTCTGCACGAACAACAATGATAAGCGATTTTCTTCTTCATTACCAGCACATGAAATTCGCGAGTTTGAAGACATTATTGATGCGAAGCATCGGGTTTCATTGGCGCTAGATTAAGCACCAGTGCTTTATTTTCTTAACAAGATCTTAGTTGGAAACATTATGTTCATAATCATAATCTAAAAAGCAAAACAATAATCACAGCAAAAGCAATTATAGTAATGATAACAATAACACTATTAATGACACTAATAACAATGACTAATTAATTTAGTTATTTTTCAGCCACAACATCTCAGTCATTCCAGTGTAGGAGCTTTGTTTTGATAGTATCCACCAGTGATCGAAAACCAGGCATTTACTTTTTGACAGTATGCGCACAAACCAGGCTGTTATTTTTTAATGTATGCACTAGTGGTCATCAGCTAGGCTCTTACTTTTTGACAGTATCTACTTGTGGTCAATAATCAGGATCTTACTTTATGATAGCATGCACTAGTGGTCACAAGTTAAGCTCTAACTTTTTGATATGCTCCACTATTCGTAAACAACCAGATCCTTACTTTTTAATATTGTCCACTAGTGGTCACGTACCAAGCTCTTACTTTTTCATAGCATCCACTAGTGGTCACCTGCCAGAGTCTAATTTTTATTTTTTCATTGTATCCACTAGTGGTCACATACCAGTCTCTTACGTTTTGGCAGTATCTACCAGTGGTCATCTAGAGGCATTTACCTTTTGAAAGTATCCAAAACTGGTCACCACCTGAAAAGCTCTTACTTTTTGACAGAGTCAACAAATGGTCACTTACCAGGCTCTTACTCTTGACAGTGTCCACTAGTGGTCACGAAATAGGCTCTTACATTTTTTGACAGTCTCTACTGAATTTCACAACCAGACACTTACTTTTTGACAGTATCCACTCGTGGGCAACAACCAGGTTCTTACTGTTTGATAGCATCAGCTATTGGTCAACTACCAGGCTCTTACTTATTTATAATGTCCACCAGTGGTCACATTACCGGGCTCTTACTTTTTGATAGTATCCACTAGTGCTCGTCTATTAGGCTCTTTGTTTTTAAAAATAACCCCTAGATGTTACCCACCATTCTCTTACTCTATTAAGTGATCCACCAATGGTAACCTACCAGGCTCTTCCCTTTTGATGCTTTTCGCTTTTAATATTATCTACTAGGGGTAACCAACCAGGCACTTACTTTTTGGCAGTATCGACCAGTGTAAACCAAAAATGATTCTCTTCATTTTTATAGCATCAACTAGTGGTTACCTGCCACACTCTTACTTTTTGATGATATCCACTAGTGGTTACTAACCGGGCTTTAACGTTTTTGATAGTATCCAGTACTGGTAACCTATCAGGCTTTTACTTTTTGACAGTGGTCACTATTGGTCGCCTACCAGGCTCTAATTTAGTATCAGATGTGGCTCCAACGAAGCTCTTAAATATTGACAGTATCCACTAGTGGTCACCATCCAGGCTTTCTTTATGATAGAAACTACTACCATTTCCTCACTTTTTGATACTGTCCACTTGGGGTCACCAACCAGGCTTTTACTTTTTAACTGTGTCGACCAATGGAAAGCAATCAGTCTCTTGATTTTGGATAGCATTAGCTAGCGATCACCTATCAGACTCTTACCTTTTGATGGTGTCCACTATTGATCATCCCCGAAACTCAATCTTTTTGACAGTATCCACTAGTGGCCACCTTCCAACCTCTCAGTTTTGTAAGTTAGTGGACAGATACTAGACTCTTAATTTTTGAAAGTTTCCACTAAGGTCAGCTACCAAGCTCTTACTTGAGATAGAATCAATTAATGATCAACTAGCGGGTTTTTACTTTTTGACTGTACCCACAAGGGACAAACTTCTAGACTCTTACTTTTTGACAGTGTCGACTTGTGGTCACCTGCCAGGCAAATTACTTTTTGTAAGTGTCCACTAGCTATTACCTTGCAGACTCTTCCTTTTTGATTTTATCCACTAGTGGTAACCTAAAAGGCCTTTACTTTTCATATTAACCACTGGAGGTCACCCAAATAGGCTCTTTTTGTTTGACTTTCCACCTCCTGTAACCTGCTACCTCAAACTTTTTGATAATATCCACTAGTGGTCACTTACCAAGCTCTTACTTTTTGACACTTTCCAATTATGGAAACCTTCCAGTCTCTTACTTTTCCATAGTATCCACTCGTGGTCACCTATCAGGCTCTTTCATTTCCGTAGTATCCACTAATAGTCATCTACTAGACTCTTTCTTTGTGATAGAATCCACTAGTGGGCACCAACCAGGCTCTTTCATTTCGATAGTATCCACTTGTGATCACATACCAGGCTCTTTCGTTTTGATAGAATCCTCCATTATGAACCAACCAGGCTCTTTCATTTCGATAGTATCCATTAGTAATCACTGCCATGGTCTTAGTAACCACATGAGGGCACCCGATAGGCTCTCAGTTTTTGTCCAGTATTGGTAACCTGCAACGCTCTTAATTTTTGATCATATCCACTAGTGGTCACTTACCAAACTCTTACGTTTTGACACTTTGTACTAGTGGTCATCTTCCAGTTTCTTTCTTTTTGATCAGTAGTGATAGTGTACGATGTGGTCACCTACCAGGCCTTTGTTTTTTGACAGTATCGACTAGTGCCCACCAATCAGACTAGTCTTGCCTTTTGATAGCATCAATAAGTGGGCACCCACCAGGCTCATACTTTTTGATAGTGTCGACCAGTGGTCACCAACCATGCTCTTACCTTTTGGCAGAGTCTCTGGTGAACATCAACTAGGCCCTTACCTTTTGATAGCATCCTGTAGTGGTAACCTACTAGGCTCTTACTTTTTGACAGTGCTCATTACTGGTCAGCTATCAGGCACTTAATTTTTAGGGTGTCCACTAGTGATCACCTACAACTATCTTACTTTTTCATAGTATCCACTAGTGGGCACCTACCAGACTCTTTTTATTTTATACTTTTCACTAGTAGTCACCTACCAGGTCCTTACTTTTTGATAGTGCCCACTTGTGTTCATAAATCAACCATTTCCTTTTCAACAGTATGCACCAGTGGAAAACAGGCTCTTATTTTTTTTGAAAGCATCAACTGGTGGTCACTTACCAGGCTCTTACTTTTTGATAGTATCCATCAGTGATCTAATACCAGGCTCTTACTTTTGGCAGTATCCACTATTGATCACCTGCCGGCTCATACTTTTTGATAGTACCCGTTATTGGTCACCTACCAGGCTCTGACTTTTTGATGGAGTCCAATTGCGATCACCAACCAGGTCCTTTCTTTTTGGCAGTGTCTGCTATTGGTCACTTACCAGTAAAACACACTTTGCCCTTATGCCATGTGGTAGTGTATTTATTGCAACGTTAATCGCGTTATTTACTCGATTTTCTGTTAGGTTTACAGCACTTTTTAATGCATCACTTGTTTCCTAAATACCACGGAATGGCGCTAAACTGTGGTGAGGTGCATGGGGGAAACTTTTCTGGCCAACATTTGATTAGTTTCGTTTTTGGTCTTATAGCATTACGTTATTTATAAAAACAACATACACAATGTATCAAAAGTAACATTACAAAATCTTTACAAAATTGCTACTTTTTATTGTAGATAAAACACACAGCGGATGAAATCATTGGCAAATGAAAATACACGGCCACACTAGTATAAGAGGTGGCCCACAACAGATATTCTTTGAACCAAATCTAATGTTCTGATTACCTTGATTTATTGTCTCCTTTACAGCATTTGACCGTAAAATAATTCTAAATTACTTTTTGGAGAAACCCAAAAGACAATACGTTTATTTTAACAGTCAGGCCTCAATCTTGATTAATATATAGATATATATTCTTCACACGTTATATATATATATATATATATATATATATATATATGTAATAGGCAATTTGTGTATTCAGGCAATTCGTGAACTTCCTGTAGGGGTCAGGCAATGAGTGAACTTACTGTAGTGATCAGGCAGTTCGTTAATTGTCTGAAATTTAAGGGTTCCTTGTTCATAGATTGCCGAAAGACGTTTCAGGCAATTTGTGTATCAAAACATTAACTGTTTAACAATCCAAATTTGTTAATTTCTTTTTTTATAATCGAAACAATTGCAATTCAAATATGTACTTGGGGAAATATAATAGGGGGTCTTAGTATATGTGTCTTACCTGATCATGTTTCATAATTGCAATTATGGCCAGAGTAAAACATTCTCCTATGGGCTCCACATTCCGGAAAAGGTCAATGGCCAATAATGTTTCTCACCGGAGTAGGAAATCACTTTCTTTCCAAGTTACTCCGAGGTTTAGGTCTTATTCTAAAAGTAACAACAAGTAAATACCGTCGTTATCTGAAAGCAGGTCTAAAATTGCAATTTAATTTCTTGTGATGAATTTAAAATTAAAGGTTTTAACGGGTCTGTTATTTCCAACCGGGTGAATTGCAAGAAAATTGAGACATTTAATTCAATACATTCCAATCTGTTGTGGGAGAAGAAATACGTGTTAGAGGGAATACATGTCAGAGGGAACACGTGTCAGACTTAAAGCGTGTCAGAGGAAATAAGTGTAAGAGGAACTAGGTGTCAGACAAAATACGTGTCAAAGGGAATACGTGTCAGTGGGAACACGAGTCAGGGAAATAGGTTTCAGGAAATAGGGGTAAGAAGAAATACGTGGCAGAGGGAACACGTATCACAGGGAATACGTGTCACAGATACGTGTCAGATAGAATGTGTGTCAGAGAGAATGGATGTCACAATGACTGCGTGTCGGAGGGAATGCATGTCACAGAGAACAAGCGTCAGAGAGAATGGGTATCACAATGAATGCGTGTCAGCGAGAATGGATGTCAGGGGGAATGCCGTCAGAATGAATGCGATATTTGTGTCTGACGCCACCCCGTTACACAAAATCACATAACAATTGCTATGTTAATGTTGTCTCCCGAAAGGATGGGGGTTGTACTTGCTTTCATCTTTTTTCCAGGTGTGTCCAAAAACGCAGAGAAAGGAGGCGGTAATTTTGAGATCAGGGTTCTTGGGCACCGCACTCCGCGTTTGGTTAACAAGGCTAAACCCTCCCCACTTAGGGGTCGTTTTAAAATTCGTAGACACATATGGACGCCAGATCATACGTGAGTGACCCCCATCAGCACCCCAGAGGTGGTACTTAACACATGAGAATCCCGGTAGTGTCTTCCCCCGGGTTATAGACACGCGCGGTAACCAGATGGTACGCGAGTACCCTCCCGTGTCCTCCCCCGTGTTATGGCGACGCGTGGTTACCAGCTACTAAATTAGTGCTTGTTACTTTGTGTTGGATTCGGACACTGGTTGAAGGCTTGTCAACGAACCGTGGTAAAGTCATTTCATTCTGTTTTCACTTGCGTTACTCAAAACCAAGCAACAAAGGTCTTATACTTATGACGTCATACCGTTATACCTATATGTCTTCTTGTATTGCAGGATATTGTAACAGTAGGGTGGAAACGACAGCTCTGCGTCAGAAAGTGACGTCATACTGACGTCACAGGTGGCGCAGAACTGTCATGGGGTTTCTGCGCCAGTATTTTTGGATAAAGCGCGCGCCTGTTCGGATGACGTCATAATAACGTAATGATGACGTGATAACGCCACGATGACGTGATGATGACGTCATAACATGATGGCGTCATGATGACATCATGATGATATCATAACAACGTTAGACTGTCTGGTAGAAACCTAGGCTATAGGCCATAAGCCATGCGTTATGAATGTGTATGTCCATTATGAATGAGTAAATTATGAATGTGTATTATGCATGTGTTATGAATGAGTACATTATGGATGAGTACATTATGAATGTGCAGTATGCGTGTATATTATGCATGTGTTATCAATGAGTACATTATGAATGTATATTATGAATAAGTACATTATGAATGTATGCGTTATAAGGTTATATGCCATGTTTTCACAAACAATCTGGTTAAGTAAAGAATATCTCAGTTGGTAAGAGCGTCGGACTCCTGGCTGGAGGGTTGGTGGTTTGAGCCCAGGTATGGGCAACCTAGACCATGATATATGACTATGTGACCAAATCACATGACCAAGTCACGTAACCCCCCCCAGGACATACTATGTGCCGACCCCCCTCCTAGGACATACTATGTGCTGAACCCCCCCCCCCCCTTAAGAGAGTAAAATTCAGTCAATTCAGCAAAAAAAAATAGAGACCCGTTTCCAGCCAGTCCCCCCCCCCCCCCCCCTCCCGATCACCCCACCTTCACCGGGTTCTTTAACCACGATATACCATATGTGTGGAGATATCGCAAAAAGAAAAAAACACTGTGTTTCGAATGTATTAGCATTTCGATGTGGACAATTTATACCCAGACGTCCATACAACGTCGTTCTCCCTGCATCTATACACCGTCGTTATATCCAGGCATCTATACTTCTTCGCTCTCCTGACACTTGTATGATGTCGCTCTCCCGGCATCTATACAATGTCGTTCTCCCGATATCTGTGCAACGTGATGTATGCAACGTCCAGGAGACAGCGTTACCTCATCTTCCATTACATAGCAATACTCAACATTTACCTGGCACATGTCTGCTGAGTGCCCGGTGCTTTTTTTATTGCCAAAGCAACTTTGCTTTTATTATTATTATTTCTTTTTTTTTTTTTTTTTGCTTTGTTCGATTTTGAAACGATGCTTGATAATGATAAATGGAGCAAAAACGTTTTTATGCAAGAGAGTGTTATATCAAGAACAAATAGCTTACCACAATTGCTGTTGTGGTGATTTCCGCTCATAGACATGTATCAAGTTGGCGCCACTGAAGCAAAACCTTTTCTGCAGTCCTCATAAATACACATAGCACCAGAACACCACTCCCGCCGCAGGCCTCACAGGTACGGACGGCATCACAGGCATGTCTGGTGACCACTCCCACCGCAGGCCTCACAGGTACGATGGCGTCACGGGTATGTATGGTGACCACTCTTGCCACAGGCCTCACACGTACGGAAGGTGCCACTTAGGACAACTCCCACCACAGGTCTCACAGGTAGGAAAATCGCTACTTAGGGCTACTCCCACCGCAGGCCTCACACGTACGGATGGTGTCGCTGAGGACCACTCCCACTGCAGGCCTGCAGCTACAAATGGCGCCACGAAGGACAAGGCCTCGCAGGTGTGGATAACGCTACTGAAGGCCATTCCCAAAGGCCTCACAGGAACGGTTGGCGAAAGGGAGGATCATTCCCGTCGCAGACATCGCCAGTACGGATGGCGCTCCTGTGGACCTTTCCAGCCGGAGGTCTCAAAGGTACGGAAGACGCCGGTGAGAACCACTCCCGAGCAGACCTCACAGGTACGGGAGGTACTACTGAGAACCATTCCCGGAGGCCTCAGAAGTATGGATGATGCCACTGAAAACCACGTCTCCAGGCCTTACCGATAAGGGTGGAACCACTAAAGCCATTCCCGCATTCAGTACAGGCACGGATGGTACCACTGATGGTACTGATGGTACAACTCCCGTCGCAAGCTTACAATTTACGGAAGGCACAACTGAGGACCACCACAGGCTTCAAAGATAGGGATGGAGCCACTGAAGACGACGGACTCACTAAGGACCACTATCGCCGGGCCTCACAGGTGCATATGATGCTACTGAAGACCAATCCCGCAGCCACACAAGCAGGGATGGCGACACTAAAGACAATTCTCGCATGTCTTACAAGTACGAATGGCTAAATTGAGAACCATTCCCAAACAGGCTTTACAGGTACGGATGGCGCAACTGAAGACCACTCCCGCTGCAGGCCTCACAGGTACGGATGGTGCCACTTAGGGCCACTCGTGCCGCAGGCCTTACAGGTACGAATGAAGACAACTCCCGCTGCAGGCCTCACAGGTACGGATGGCACCACTGAAAACCATTCGTGCCCCAGGCCTCATAGGTATGGATGGCGCTACTTAGGACCACTCATGCCCTGAGCGTCACAGGTAGGGATGGCGCCACGGAAGACCTCTGTCGCTGCAGGCCTCACAAGAACGATGGTGCCACTTATTATCACTCGTGCCGCAAGCCTCACAGGTACGGGTGGATGACAATAAAACTCAGTAAAACATTCTTGTGAAAATAACATGTGAAATATACATAAGATACATCTTTCCAGGAGAAGGGACTACTTTTTTGGAAGTTTTTGAATAGTTATATTAACTGGGAAGAAGTCATGAGTTTTAGGAATCTACTGTACATAAACTGAGGCTATTTAATCATTTATATCACCTCGCTACTGTTGCTCTCTCTTCCTTTCCTTGTCAACGATCCGGTTATGCTATGTCTGGTAAGCCTTTTTGTCCGGTAAGTTCTTTGTTCAGTAATCTTATTCAAACGGTAAGTATTTAATCCAGCGTGTTTTGACCGGGAATATTTTTGCACAGGGTAAATTTTTAAAATTTTAAATCCAGCTAAGTTTTTCACGTGGTTTATTTTTCACAAGCTGCTTTTTTAGCTCGTTAGTTTTTCATCAAGTAAAATTTTCGTCTGAAACGCGTTTTAGAATTTCATTTTTGCGCATAAAACCTTTTTCTTCAAAGACGAATTTTTATCATTCATGTAAATGGAAGATTATTTTTTAATTAGTTTAATCAGAAAATTGGGAACTATTGTAGATTTTGAAATTATTTTGGATTTTAGAGCTATTGTAGATTTTAGAACTAATGTAGATTTTGGAACTATTGATTTTGTCGAAGTTATTCAGGTTAAGATTTGTACCATTACTGTATCGATGTACCGTTTTATATCGCTGTACTATTAGTATATCATTTTGCTATTTCTCTAGCGCTGTGCCATTTTATATCACCTAACCATGTTCTCTGTTTGCAGTTGATGTCACAAGCCTTATGGTTACTTCCTGGTAAGCCACTTTGGGAGTCAAGGAGCGATATCCATATTTTTATGTAAATAACAAATCAACTTAAACACGAAATGAAAGTTCGCACAGCGTACTGGAAAAAAACACACGTTTTGTGCATTTGAAGACTGATAAAAATATCATAGGTTGTCTGCATTAAACTTTTTGGGGCGATAATTGCGGTTCTTCACAACTTCCTTAAATCAATCTACCGGATATCTGATATGTTCCCGCCTCAACCCGACATGTTCTCCCTCCACCTCGTATATTCACTCATCCAGCCTAGATTGTTTCCCCTCCATCTGGTATTATTACCCCTCCAGTTATCACTTCTACACGGTACCAGTAACCCACGAGGGAGAGGAGATAGAATTGGTTAGAGTACCAGGCCCCGGATTCACCAACATTCCCTTAACTTAAACTTAACTTAAACCCAAGGAGACTAGAATGTTTAAATAGCAAATAATTTGGGAACCTAAGTCGAATTCACAAAAGTACCTTAACTTAAAGTGTCACTTAAATCTTTCAATAATAACCGCACCATAGACTTAGCCTAGGTCTTTCGCCAGTGTTCATGCAAGTTCGCCATCCCGGAAAACAACATTAATCATGAAACTATCATTTCTGTCTCGCCAATTATCACTCGAGAAGCAGGCTAAATAAAACAATACAATAAAACGGGTAAGGAGGCAGGTAGGTAAGCAGGTAGGTAAGTAAGTAGGTAGGTAAGTGGGTAAGTAGGTAGGTAGATAAGTAGGTAGGTAGGTAGGCTAGTAGGCAGGTAAGTAGGTAGGTAGGTAAGTATGTAGGTAAGTAATAAGATAGGTAGGTAATTAGGTAGGGAAGTAGGTAGGTAGGTAAGTATGTAAGCAGGTAGGTAGATAAGTATATAGGTAAGTAATAAGGCAGGTAGGTAGGTAAGTAGGTAGGGAAGTAGGTAGGCATTTAGGTAAGTAGGTAGGTAAGTAGGTAGATAGGTAGGTAAGTAGGTAAGTAGATAGACAGGTACGTAGGTAGGTAGGTAGGTAAGTAGGTAGGCAGGTAGGTAGATAGGTAAATAGGTAGGGGTACGTACGGGTACGGGTGGATAAGGGTGAGTACGGGCAGGTACGGGTACGGGTTGGTACGCTTGATTACGGGCAGGTACCTGTGCGGGTTAATACGGGTAGGTAAGTTTAGGAACATCTACAATTAGGTACGGGTAGTTACAGGCACGGGTAGGTACGGGTACAGGTTAGTACGGGTAGGTACAGGTACGGGTAGGTAGGGTTGTTACAGGTACGGGCGGGTACGGTTGGTACGGGTACGTAGGTACGGGTAGGAAGGTACAGGTACAATTTGAATACGTCACGTTGATAACGTGCACCGTAAAGGAAACGTTAAAAATTTACTAAAAATAACCGTCAGATTTAAAAATACGGTTCAAAAACCTAAAGTTTCGTAAAGTCAAGATGCGCTTTACGACCAAATATTGAAGACCGCCGGATGTTTTTTAAAGTTATAAGCTATCTCCGTTAATATTCATCGGACAGCACCATAGGAGTCTATATTTTCGACATGTATTGGCCTTTTAAGGCGACTTAAAGTAGTCGTCATCCAACGGTACTAAAAAATTATATATATATATATATATATATATATATATATATATATATATATATATATATATATACCTATATATAACACTTGCACATGAAGTTTTCTTCTCTTGTTCTTTCCACAGTTATAAAGATAAAAAGATAGCAGAGGCGAGAATAGTTTTGAAACGCATGTCAGGTCGTTGAAAGAAGGTCGAAAAGGTGAATGGTATTTAAGGACTTTAGGCACTTGCAAATGATTGGCACGCCATATCAGGCTTGAATTGCTATTGTTTTTCATTCGTTTCTTTCATTTTGCGACTGTTGCCTTGTCTGCATTATATAATGTAATATAAGATATATGTGACAACAAAGTCGTGCTTAAAAGGAATGGAAAAAAATTACATGTTGCAAAAGGATGTTTCTTTGTAAAGAAGAGCTTTGAGATGCGGAGACCTAATCCACATTTCTTGGTGTGTTTTAATTATGCATTGAAAGATGCTGCCCGCATACAAGGCCACACTGGGTGCTCTCCCAGCTAAACCATATAATGAAAAACTTATGCTGATAGAGAACATCTGCCCCTACGAACAACCCCTTTCCCGGTGGTCCTCAGTTATTTCTTCCCGAAATTGAATAGTAAACTATTGTGTTTTTAGGAAAAGTACTTACACCATGGAGGAAATGAAGTCTTTTAAATCTTTCGAGACACATAATCAGCTTACAAGCGGATGGGTTTCAAATGTGAAGTGTTTTATGGAAAATGAGAATGTGGTAGTCATTTCTAAGGTTCGGCATTCATAAAGTGTGACTAGCAGAAAACCGCTTGTTCCATG
Source organism: Protula sp. h YS-2021 (assembly GCA_949752745.1). Classification (NCBI taxonomy): domain Eukaryota; kingdom Metazoa; phylum Annelida; class Polychaeta; order Sabellida; family Serpulidae; genus Protula; species Protula sp. h YS-2021. The sequence goes on from OX457026.1 coordinate 14,062,260, forward strand.
GGTAATTGCTGAGAGATCAGGGAAAGTTTTGTCAGCTCACTGTGGCTGCATGGCCGGTTTATGCGAAGCTTGCACACATATAGGGGCGTTATGTTTGCTATAGAATCAGCAGTCCGCATTGAAAAGGTAAAGCTGTAACAGAAGAAGCTTCGTATTGGATGCTTCCATCCGGTATAAATAACGTACCGTTTGACCAAATTAGCAATATAGATGTCACGTCTGCAAAAGGGTTAGAAGCGCAGTTTTGATACCAATTTTAATGCTGCTCGAGAAACGAAAGCAAGAAATTGTCCTTGCTTGAGACTCCCACCTCCACATTTCCGAAATGAATGTCTTATTTCGGGATCTGCGCCTAACCGGAAAGAAATCAGCTGTACTTACTGTAGTAGAAGAATTTTGCCAATATTATGTTCCAAAAATCGTGGGCACTGATTTCCCTTGGATAGCGTATGATTTCAAGGACGAGCGTTGTAGCAGCATAAATTTAGAGCAAGTAAATGAAACTTTCGAAAAGATATTTGAGAGTGGGGTATTGAAAGTGAGTAAGGAGTCATGAGACCTTCTTGAAAGAAGTACAAGGGAGCAGTCCGAAACTGGAATGTCGCATTGTTTTCGTGCAGGGAGAGTAACGGCATCAAATATGAAAAAGGTATGTTCCACCGACGCAAAGAACCCCGCACTTAGCACTGCTAAAGCAATCTGCCATCCACTGCTATGACAATTAAGCAACGATGCAATCGTGTGGGAGTGTATTCATGAAAAAGATGCCGTTAATTGTTACAGGAAGCATCAGGAAAAAACACACAAGAACTTAATTGTGCAAGCCGTAGGCCTTGTGCTCTGTCAAGATAATCCCTGCATTGGTGCTACCCCCGATGCCATTGTTTATTGTGATTGTTGTGGCAAGGGGGTCACTGAAGTAAAATGCCCCTTTTGCATCAAAGATAAGTCCATTTTCGAAGGAATTAATTCTAAGTCTTCCCTGCAGAAACAGGGTGATTTTGTTTATTTGAAGAAGACACACACACATTATTTTCAGGTTCAAACGCAGATATTTGTTTGTGAAATCAGATATGCAGACTATGTGATTTGGACGGAAAAAGATTTTTATATAGAGCGCGCGATGCCCGATACAGATTTGTGGAAAGAAATAAATGATAAATGCGACCACTTTTTCCGCTTTGCGAATTTTGTGAGAGCTTGTTGGCGGAATTTTCACCCGTTCTCACCCCTCAAAACAGGAAATAGAGGAATTTCCTTTAAGGAAGGGAAACTGCGAAGACGAAAATGTTGTTTTAGATTCGGACGATTTGTTGTTTAGTTCAGAGGTCATAATAAAGTGGGACGATGCAAAGGAACTATTCTGTATGTGTAGAACACCATACGATGAGAGATACAATTATACTGGCTGTGACAACAAACACTGTAAATATGGGTGGTACTGCCAAAAATGCAGAAACGTTTCTTTAAGTGAGATTAAAAAGAAAAGCAAGCTATCGTAGTTAGGCTTTATTTCATGGTTACATGCTAATCAAATGGAACAGCAAATGCACAAGATACGGTCATTATTTTGTCAGTTAACGGCACCCCATCTGAACAAGGTTCTAGAAAATCGACTGGCATTTTTTTCCAGTAAAATGCAATATTTAATTCTAGTCAACCCTTTTAACCGCTCCAACCAATCTTTCGTGTTTGCTCTACATTAAATGCTGATAACTGCATTTTTCACGCGTAAATGCAGGTATTTTTATTTCTGCACACATGAGACCAACAGAATCCCCTATATCAAATCCCCTATCCACCAAGGCAACGTCTCCTGGCAACAGAGTTTCTAAAAAAGGAGAGTTTTCCGTTATAAATTTATCGCTCACCTTAACACCAGAAAGCTTTCGAAATCAATGATATAGCTCCCTGAGGTGTAATTCCAATTAAATATTCTATGGTATTGTGATGCTTATAGTTGTTCCACGTTTGGGTCCGAGCCATAAGATTTGATGGTCTCTCGATAAATATCTCAAAGCAGCCTATGATGCACGCTACCTTTACCCCAAAATGGTCCCGAAATGACAATGGCATTGTTTTTCGTAGTATCTCTCGTTCATACCAAAAAATAAGGATACTAAATTGTATATACATCACATGCATGCAGGATTTCATTATACGGGATGCTGAGGAGACAGAAATACCAAATCTGTAACCTAGGTCCTGCAACTGACACCCAAGTCGGCATTTCATTAACGCTAATGAAATTTATGAAATGGAGATAACTTTGCCATTTTTCAATGTGGTAGGTAGGGTTTGATTGAGTTAAATAGCACCATGGGTTGAGCGAATGAAAGTAAACCTGTAAAAACGTTAACGTTGTTGTCTCCACCTTTAAGTGCATTTTCTGTTTAATTTTTTCTTTCAACCAGCAGTTTTTGATAGTCCTCTCTCATCTTTGAAGTAAAGTTTTGTCGTCAGTTAAAGCCCCTGATATGCAAGCCCCTTCCAAATAGTTCTCGGTGGTTGTTGTTGTTCCTGATTCGAACATTTTTGTTTGTCTTCAAATATTGTTTGCTTTCGTGATGCCTGTAATAAGAATATGAATATAAGCATTTGAGTTTTTGTAACATTACATATCCTTCTGGTACTGAAACTCAAAAAAACATTGTTAACTTTAACACATTGTAAATAAAACGGATAACTTGTTTTCCTATTTTTGTTTCATTTTTATCACTTTCTTCATCTTTTGTTCGATCGGAAATAAATGTCATTTATAATTGTTTGTGCAACATGCACATGTTATTGTACATGATATTTGGTTGTACATTTCATATTGAATTTCAACCGCTAAGGCTTCCTCAACTGTAATGTTTTAACATAAAAAGCCAATAAAATAAAATACTTGATTAATAAAAATAAGCAGTAACATGCAAACACTTAACTGTAAACATGCATGTCTTGATTTACAAGGAAAATATAAGCAACAACAATAACAAAATTAACAGAAGCGATGTGAATCTGCTGAGGACTAGAAAGAAAAGGAGGGGTGGCGCAAGGGAAAACAGAAGTTAACAGTATTATCTCTTTTAATACCTCTCCGAATTTTTAGCAGTGAGTGGTTCTTCAAAGGCAGTATCTTTTCTTTCATCGGAGCTTAATAGCCGTGACGGGACCCAATCTGGGTTCCCGCCCAGCAAACATTTATTTCTATATCTCGTCTAATACTCTTCTAATACTCATCATTACGAGTTTTACATGAGTTTCAAGATGTAAAACTGGTCGGAATCTCTTATTTATTTTCTCGTCATGTTTCAGACGAGATATCAAATTTTGTCATAAACGAGTTTTAGACGACTTTCTGATTTTATGTCTTTCAACACATGTTTCAACACATGTTTTGTAAAAGCCAATCTAGAAATATGTTTATTGTTTTTTTTAATTTATTTTTTTATTTAGTCAAATTCTTTCTGAAATCAGCAAGAAAAGTATGTTATCCTTCTACAAATAATTTTTACCACAACGTAATTTAATTATCATTTTCATCGTTTTTAAGAGGAGACTGGGCTCCAGGGAGGGAGGGGTGGTTATATAAACAAAGGACGGAAAAACAGAGTGGGTATTGGTCGCGTTGCATTTCCCTCCACCCCCCCCCCCTGTATATTTTTCCTGTACCGCTTCCATGCATGCCCATTCTCAAAATCGATTAATAATATAGTGACGACATTAGAGCACAGCCTAAAAACTAAACGTCATATTATTGTAAACGTCATATAGTCGCGTCATTTGTGTTGTTATTTCGCGATTTGGGTTGAAATACGTTACTTCTGTTGGACTATTCAAAAATAACAAGAAACGTTCGCAATAAGCTTATGGAGAAAATATTTGTTTGTGGGATGGGCTCGTGAGGTTAATTCTTAAACCACATGAGCTTAAGGCATATGAATTGGTGTGTTTGTATTATCACTGATGACAAAAAGGAAGGCATTTCTGAAAGTAAGTATAAATGTTAAAGGTTAATATATATTCCGTGGAACCGGGGTGGGAGGTATGTGGTGTGGGTGGGTGGAGGGGGGGTTTATACAGTTTTATGGACATGTTTGTATCACTTGTTGTGAATCAGAAAATAAAAGAAACTTATTTAAATCTCGTCTTTTACATTAAAAATACTCGTATGGAACTAATCTATATCCTGTTTCATCGTCTGAAAAGTAACCTAAAACTTGTCTAAAACACATATCAAAATTTGACCAGAAATAGACGTGTTTCAGACATTTCAAAATAGCCTATAGGTAGACGAGAAAAACTCGTCTATAACTCGTGTGCAAACATACCTGAATCTCTTCTGAAACTCGTAAATATGTTTGCTGGGCGACGTCATACAAGGTTGCTGGCTTTTCTGAAAAAAATAAGAAAAAAGTTACTCCCAATCCCTATAAATCCCATTTCCTTCTTTTAAATTAGTCGATTAGAGAGTTCAGTATTGCCAAGAATCATCAAGGAAACACAATTAAAAAGTATAAAAAAGAATAAAATTGGGAAAACAGTATGAAAAAAGGATAATTCATATTTTGCTGGAAATCGAGAAAAGATTTAATATTATTCATATTGTGTAATTTTTTGTAATTACTACTTGTTGAAATGCTCGTTTTCACAGCGATTAATAATATTTACATGCGTGAGTGTACTTCTAAATTGTCCTGAATATTACCAAAAGGGCTGTCTTGCTTTTTTCCCATCATTTTGTTAATGAACCCTTGGAAAACAGGAAAACAGTTTCGTTGTGTTTCCTAAACATGTTTTTTTTTAATTTATTAGACAAATATAAAAAAAGTATCAAAATATAAAAGGATGAAGAGCGAAAAAAGTATCAAACAAGGATGAAAATTTTAAAAGCATACAAAAACTGTTTAAGGATAAAAAAGGATAAAATGGGGCTTTTTTAAAAAAAAAGGATAATCCTTTAAAAAAGGATGATATTGCAACACTGAGAGTTACAATTAAAGCAGATAACTAAACATGCCAAATGATAATTATTTTTCATAATAACGTATTTTGTACTCTGCTAACTTGTAGGATATTTAATTCGGTTTAGAAGTCGGAGGACAGGAGGGTCAGTTGCTATAGCCCATATCAATAGCCTTCAGCGAAATTGGCTGAGGGCTAAAAAATAAATGTAACCTCAAATAAAATGATCAGAGCAAACTCGAGAACTCTGTGTCGGTTCTTTTTGTCCTATTTATTGCCGTAATCGATTCTCGACGCCATCGCCAGGAAAGTTCCTGTGTCTTCCCGCCTTGGTGGCGAATAACGGCTGGAATGTTGAAGAACGATACCGCCTTCCCACGTTCACGTCGGTTGACACAACCGTTAACAAAGCAAGTAGTGGACATTCTATAAAGACCAAATAATAATATTAATTTTAGCCTACTAACCAAACCCAAATAAGCCTCAATAATTAATTTTCCTTTTTGAAAGCAAACCAAAAGCAATAAAGAAGAACTTAAGGCCAAAAGTCAGAATTAATCGAGTGTGTATTGGCCACAGATTAGTTTCAATGTATAAACACGAATGTAAATTTTGGGCGATATTGTAATATTTTAGTAAAACGCTACTTTAGGATGAAATTTGTATTATTTTACCTGTTTTTATATTTGTGTGTTATTCTTCATTTCAGAAAGAGAATTATCTTATTTCAATTTCTTGGAAGAAGCCAGATTTCTTCCCAATATGGCTGCTTGCGAAATTTAATCACGTGATTGCAAACAGAGAATAGATATAAAAATGAATCAAGCGGTAAAATTTTCATCCGAATCGGTTAAACATGACGGAAGTTATCTACTTTTTCACTTGCCTTAAAGTTAAAATTTTGAGATGTAAAAATTATGCTTACAGCCATCTATGTAAATAGCCTATGACCACTTTGTGTCCAAACTATATATAAAAATGAATCAAACGGTAAAATTTTCATTCAAATCCGTTTAACATGACGAAAGTTATCGACTTTTTTGTTTTTAAGACGTAAAAGTTATGCTTATAGCCAAATATGCAAATAGCCTATGGCAACTACTGAACTGGCTGTTATTGCTGTCGCTGGAACTGATATGGCACTTTTATAGCACTCAAACAAAACTTTCAGACTACTTTTTTGGTGATTGGCTGAATTTTGCTCTCCTGGCGGAAGGGAGGGTGGGTGTCCGCACATAATATGTCCTAAGGGTCCTCGCTTCCTCACCATGGTTATGCCGCATGCCGCCTAGGGAGCAGGTCAGATGATGACATTATTATGACGTCATAGGTGTCGTAGAACTCTTGTTTTCCTACTAATCGCTCGTGCCGCAAGCCTCACAGGTACGGATGGCGTCACTGAAGACCACTCGTGCCGCGGGTCTCCCAGCTTTTCGGATGGCGTCACTGAAGACCACCCGTGCCGCGGTCTCACAGGTACGGATGAAGACCACTCCCGCTGCAGGTCTCACACGTACGGATTGTGCCACTGAGGACCACTCCCGCAAACCACACATGCACGGATGGCGCCATTGAAAGCCACTCCCGCAGGCTTCACCGGCATGGATGGCGATATCAAAGACCACCACCCCAGGCCCTAAGACGTATAAGAATTAAGCATTTTTCGAAAAGAAAATCCTGTTTAAAATTTTCTGAATGAATGCAATCAAAGATGAAATCTTGACATTTCATTTTGCAGTTGAATTAACCAGATTTGCTTTCAGCTGATCAGTAGTAATTTAAATTTTAAGCATTCAAATAATAGGCAAACTTTTGAAATGGCCCCTAGATCCACATAGAGCATTTTAGCCTTTTTCTTTCCCCTCCCTATCTTTAGGTACTTAGCACTTTTAGAAACTATTTAATGTTTAAAGTCAAAAGATTGTGTACAAGATAAACGTCATAGTTTTAATGCCTCGATTTGATAGAGACTCCTCGAGACAATCTTTAACATAAACAATGGGTTCGATTTTAGCTGTATCAATTAAAATATCCCATACTTTTTTTATTGGAATTTATTCAGTTTTTTATTTGACAACTTTATCTCACCTAAAAGTGGGCACTTCTGATTAAAGCTTCACTCCTGTATTCCTTATTTGCATATTATAGTCACAATGGCCTTGTTGACTAAATCTTTGTTCAGGCATTTTTAATGAAAAACGTAGAAAAAAGTACCAGGAGTATTTATGCTCAAGGTAAATTTTAAAATTGAAAAATTTTCATCTATGTAAGTTTTTTTCATTTTATACTCTTCTTACTTTTTAGCTTGTTAGTTTTTGATCAGTAAAATTTTCACCTCATAAAATTCGCCGCGAAGTATTACCTGATTAGAAAGATTCTGGGGAAAGCATCCTAGCAACCAGAGATGCTTGTCCAAAGTATATTTTTACGCCTACATCTCCGCACGATGATGATTATTGGTGGCTCCTGCTGATTTGAGCAGTGCAGTGGGGGGATGGGGGCGATATGTGGCGCCCAGATATATAGAACTGGAACGCTTTCTAGAGTTTCATGTTTGCGCGTAAAACCTTTTTCTTCAAACACGAATTTTTATGATTCATGTCCATGGACGATTATTTGAATTGAATTAGGAAATTGGGAACTATTGTAGATTTTGGAGCTCTTGAAGATTTTGTCAAAGTTATTGAAGTTAAGATTTTTGCCATTGTTGTATGGATGTACTATTTTATATCGCTGTACCATTAGTATATCGTTGGGCCATTTCTCTAGCGCTGTGCCATTTTTTATATTGCTTAACCATTTTATATCGCTGTTCCATTTCGATATCCCTGTGCCATTTGCATACCGCTTCCTTCATTGTGGCTCAAAGACATTCATAACTAACAGGTAGAACTTGGTTATATTATGTTCGCATGTGTGTGTATGTGTAAGACTGTGTGTTTGTATGTGCATGTGTGTATGTGCTTGTGGCTTGTGTGTATGTGTGTGCATGTGTTTTCATGTGTGTATGTGCGCGCGTGCATGTGTGCCTGCATGTGTCTATGTGTGTGCTTGTGGTGTGTGTGTGTGCGTGCGTGTGTGCTATTGGCTTGTGTGCATATGCGTATGTGCGTGTGTGTGTGTCCGTATGTTTGCGTGCGTGTGGGTGTGTGTATGTGTGTGTATGTACTATGTGCTTGTGACTTGGGTATGCATCCTTGTGTGTGCATGTATGTGTGTCCGTGTGTTTAACCATCGTATGTTTCGAATTCCTATTTGTGTAACCAAGGCAACATAGGGAAAATATACATAAAAACACACACAGAACAAAATGCCACGTCTAATGTCACGTCTAATGTGCATAAATATACAGTCCGGTGTAACACGTAATATCTAATAATCCCGTTTCATCACCGTAAACTCCTCCCGATAAAAATTAAGGCCATCCTCTTCCCCTTCCCTCCCTTAAATATGGAAGGGAAGATGAGGACACAAAACAGTTAACATAACTTCCGGTAGAAGTCGCCAATATTGAAAGAGTTGAAATGTTACCAGTGGTTTAAAACTAACTTATGCAGGATCCTGGTCCCCTCAAAAAGCCTCGATCGAAAGTGTTGGATCTGAGCCAAATAAACATCTGTTTTGCTAATCCCCAAAAGCCCATCATAAAGTACGTACATATAACTTTTTGAACTTGTGCGCCCTCGCCCAAGGGCCTTTGAGTACGATGAAATACCAGCATCTCCGGGATCCGCCGTCGTAACAATACCCTTGAAGTATCTTAAAACCTGCAGCTGAATTTCAGTGTTTTATCCTGTTTATTAGTTTATTTCACTATCTACATATACAAAAAGGATCACACTCATATCAGTCAAAGCTTATACACTTCAAAGAGAACACAAGTATGAAAACACACTAAAACCTCAATCAACCGGACACTGATGGGACTTAGCCGTCCGGGTGAGAGTGGGGACTGGGGTTGAAGTTTCATGCGCCACCCATTATGACGTCATTGTTCTGATTTCAGGCACTATGATGATGGTTATTGGTGGCCTGATGGTTGCTAAAGCACTGGAGAGGAGTGAACTCCATCGACGTATAGCCGTAGATATCCTAAAAACAGTGGAAACGGAACCTGCTGGTAATGTTATATTAAAATATGAACATTTCAAAATATCAAAATTGTATAAAATGTAGAACCTTATTTTGGTAAAACTTTAGCGATAGACATTACCGTTCTTTTTATCACTTTAAATAATCGAACTAGATTTAAGCACTACATTTCTTATTTATGTTCGGTTTGAATTTTTTTACATGAATCCACTTTTGTACACCACAATTCAGGTTGATGTTTAGTTTAATTTTTAAATGACTTTATACACCATAATTCAGGATGATGTTCCGTTTGATTTTTAAATGAATCCACTTCTAGATACCTCAATTCAGGCTATTGTTTGGTTTTATTCTGTCCACCTGGATTTTATCGATCTAGATCAGCAACACGGCCACTACATCCATGATGCTGCCTGTATCCTAGAGGCAGTCCTCGAACAGTTAGAGGAAATGCAGGAATTTCAAGACCAGCAAAACCCATATGGAGGTAGCTGTAATCAAAATGCTATCAGCGTGAAAAAAACGCAATTTTTAAGCGTTTAACGAAAACCAACTTTGAGAAAAAGTACATAGATGAGTGCTATCGCTAATCATTTCATTCTTCCACTTTTAAGAGGTAACCCAGATAGCAGTCCCACATTTGGACTATGCATAATATATGTGGGTATTCCCACGTACCCACGCATAAATAATGTGTATTTTGTTGGGGAATTCCCACGAAGTTACGTGGGGTTTAGGAGAATTTGATACTCTTTTCGATGTGTATTATGCGCATGTGAACCCATGCATTTTATACGCATATATTTCCATGCATTTTATATGTGGGAAATTCCAACGCATATTAAGCATGGAATTTTAAAGGGACGATCCACCCTGGCCATACACGATAACTCCATCGAATACACAGACATGAACCTTTATAACTATAGTGCAGTTATAAAGTACTCCTTAAAAGAATTGCAAACATAAAAATTTTAGTGAAATTGGTATTTCCATGTCTAACTTTCTATTATACTTAGAAAAAAGGCAGCCCTCCACCAAAATATGCAGAATTTAGCAAAATTTAAATATATTATCGCTCAATGGCGGCTGTTTCCGGTCTGCGATAATAAGCCCACATTGCCAGACTGCGCATAATATACGTCTATTTTACATGGGAATGCCCATATGGGAAATCCCACGTAAAATATACGTGCAATATACAAATGACTTCTAATGAAATTTTATGTGGGAATTCAAAAGTATAATATACATATAATATGCGTTAATTACCCATGCATTTTAGAAGTGGGGAATTCTACGTACATTATACAGTGGAATGCCCACGGTGGGCATTACGCGGGAAAAACCATGCAGTTTACGCGTGTATGTACCCGTGCATTTTATACCTGGGAAAGCCTATGTATATTATATGTAGAGTTTATACGAAAATCCCACCGTGGGAATGTCCACGTATATTACACATTTTTTCTATGTGGCTATGCCAACGTCCCACGTTCCCACGTAAACCCCACCTAAAAACAACGCGCTTTATACGTGGGACGAAAAATTATGCTAACTGAGAAGTTCGATTCTTCTATTCTAAAGTAGTAATTTCCATATTCCCATTTGCAAGTGGTAATTTCCATTCTTCAATTCTCAAGTGGTAATTTTCATTCCTCACAGATCACGAAATCCCCAATTTGCACTTGAATGGCATAAAGTCGCCTTTACCAGTTATAGACAGTGGGATCCAGATAGCTGCTTTCAACAAAGCCACCGATACAGCAGTAGAAGTGAAACAAGCTTATGAAAGCCTGGGTACCAGCAGATGCTGTTTATTTACTGGACACATATTTAATTATACGGAGACCCCCGGAACTACTTTAGAGATATGATCTCTCCACAAGAGGTCCACTGGTCAACAGAAACATTCATAGTGCATTCGCTCATAATAATAAGGATGTTTAGTTTCACTGTATATATTTTCCTATTTTGATAGGATCACCGCGGAATCGAACCGCTTTTGTTTTGTCTCGCTGCTGGTCTTATTTCCAGGGTGACAGTGTATTGAAAAACTAAGCCATCGCTTCAATTTTCTTTCAGTATAATGGAGATGCCACAAACGTGCTTTTTTGAGTATTTAAGTATTTAATCTGTTTAACGTTTTTGTTCCTTGACCAATCAGTTTCTATTCATCATGCCACCAAAAAAGCTCTGCATCATCATCATCATCATCATCATCATCATCATCACCGTCATCATCTTCGTCATTAGCAGCATCATTAATTTTATTAGTGTTCTTGTTCTTATAGATGTTGTTATCCATATTTTCCGTATTTTCGACTATTGGCATAAAAACATGCGATACGATAAAGTTTCAAAATACACTATGTACTCTTTTCAGATGATGTTGCTGATAAAAGAACTGAAGAGGTTGAGACAAGTGTAAGGTAAGAGGACATAATGTATTGATATATATGTATATATACTTTTTTCCTTCATTTTTCATAAATTCCTTCCAATCTTCCATTATTCTCCCCTCACTCGCTAGTTCGCTCGTTCGCTCCCTCCTTGCCTCCCTCCCTCCCTCACTCACTCGTCAGTCCTCCACTCCCTCTCTCCCTCCCTCCTTTCCTTCCTCCCTCGCTCTTTCACTCTCTCCCTCACTCACCCCTTATCTCCTTTACTTCCTCACTCCCACTCTCCTACCTTCCCTCCTTCCTTTCATCCCTCACTCTTCAATCGCTCGCTCCCTAACTAATTCCCTCCCTCAATTCCTCACTCCTTCCCTCGCTCTCTACCTCCTTCGCTCCCCTCCTCCTTCCCTCCTATCGCACTTCCCTACATATCTCTCTCCATACCTGCCTTCTCCTCCCTCCTTCCCTCTTTCTCTCCCTCCTTCTATCGCTCCCTGCCTCCCCTTCTCTCCCTCTTTCATACCATCCCTCCCTTATTCCCTCCCTCCCTTGATCCCTTGCTCTCTCCTTCGCTCTTTACCGCTCTCGCTCCCTTAGTCCTTCGCTCCTACCGTCAATCGATCCTTCTCTCTCTCTCTCTCTCTCTCTCTACCTCCCTATTTCCCACTCCTTCCTTCCCTCCCACCTTCCCTTGCTCCTTCACTCTATTCCCCACTCCCTCCCTCTCTACTTCACTCCCTCCCTCCCTCGCTCCCATCCTTCCTCCTTCCCTTCTTCACTCCTTTCTCGCTCGCTCGCTCCCTACCTCGCTCTCCGGTTCCCTCTCTCGCTCCCTCGTTCCTTCCCTGCCTCCACTGCAAGGGGATGAAAATGTCTATTGCTTATGCCGCGAATGTTGGTGGACCCGCAACGCTCATGTACGTGACGTCATAACCTTCTAGGTTGTTACTAGCCCGACACAGACTTTTCACAACTTTCCGACAGTTTAGAAAGTAAATGGTTCTAATAGTAAAAAGATATCCTGTTGGCATATTTTATACATCCTAATGGACGTAGAACTCATACATTTCTGCCTCAGTTTTCTTAAGTTTGGCTTACATTAAAAGTTATGTATGCCAGCAACTGATTATCTGTAAAATGATTTGAGAGATTCCTCAAAAATGATCTGATCACCAGCTCATTTTTATACACACCTTATCGATCTTTCCAGAGGTCAGCGTTGCTACACTTCCCAATAGGGGGCGGACAACCATGAACTCTGAAAGAAGCACATGGATTGATAGTCAATCATTTCTCTTTCTTCTATATACACGTGTTATATCAGCCAATAAGACGAGCCAACACTGCGAGTACATGGCGCGCACTTGAATTACTGCTGGTGGTGTCATGTTTTGCTATGGTTCACAATGCACTCTTACTTCCGTTTGAATTAATGTGGTTTCATCTAATTAAAATCAACACTAAGATAGCATAAAATGTTCAAAAGAATATAATTATAATAAAGTATTATTTATGAACGTTTTAGGTTGAAAAAACACGTCTTTGAATGCGTGAAGATACATTTGAGAAAAACTTGTCCATTTTGGGTAGTTCTAACTGCAATGGTTCCTAGTTTATTTACCTTTTTAAGCTCAATTTTTAAAGTCACCGCGAAATTTAATTGTCATTTACAGCCCAAAACAGCTTAACTGATTTAATATTAAGTCATATCTTGCCTTCATTCTATTATTGCTAGCGTTTTTTGGCTTAACCTGACGTTGAAGATGCGTGTGTATCAACCCCTGTTTTTTGTTGTTTTCCATCGCTTTTTATCAAAATTTCTTTGTAAAATTGTACAATTACTGGCGAAATATGCATTCAAACGCTAAATAAATGTGAAATCAAGCATATTCTCTCAAATTTTTGCCAGAGCTTAAAAAAACTGATTGATTTTTTTGGCCGGTTCTGGTTTGATATAAAAACATTAGGGGGTTGCCATTATCTGTTGGCACATTGCGAACGCAGATTATTTGAGGCTTTAAACTAGATTTCGAACGTTAGGATGTCAAATTAGTGTGTTAACTGTTTCCATGCACGCTAAAATATTTTAAATTTTCGATGATATTCCGTTTCTGAAGCGGCGGCAAAGCTACCCATTCCCCGTTTCGCTTTCATCAGGTTCTTACTTCGGCTGAATTGCAATTAACTATATCAAACTTTTTCTATTTGTTTTTATTTGGTATGTGCTGCTGTCAGTTGAGCAAGATCATTTTTGCTTATCAGCAATGTAAAGCACGAACTTGGAGGCACACGCAAAAAGTAGTTTCGTGTTTGTTTTATCAACCTTTGTACTTGTCAGTAATGTTAAGCATGAACCCTGTGTTTTTTCTATTGACTGAAGTGCAAGTACTCGTGGCCATCTGATCGTTAAAACGAGCGTTAAGTACTGACATAATAATGTTCATAGTTTATTATTTTACAACTCCTGAAAAATTGCGCCACCCCCACACCACGGATAATAATACTAATGCTTTCTGTAGGTTCATAAATCATACATACTATGCAATGTCTCCGTCGTAAGGTTATGATATACAGGATCAGTGTAAGAAACTTAATTTTATACAGCCCTTACAAAGTAACAGGTTCTTATGTCTGGCGGATTTTTTTATTCTTTCTACTTGTCAATAATGTAAAGCAAGAACCCTTTGTTCATTTTCATCAATTGTAAATTTTGATGTCAATAAGTTCATAATCACTTAATAGACGAATAAAGTGTAAGTACTCGTGGGGATCTAGTTCTGAAGACGAGCAATGAGTTCTGACATAAACTGTGTTTTTTTCTCCAATCTATTTTGCAACTGTATTAACAAACTGCCCCTCTCCCTCACCCCTCCCGTCCTCCATCCCAATTACTAATATTGCTTATTTAAGTTCTCAGGTCACCTAATACGCCAGTAAATAAATCAAACAGAAATGTATTCTTCAAAAAGTCTGTCAGTAAGCTCTCAAATTATCTAATAGTCATGTGATGATATCAGATTACTGCTGTGTTTGAATCAGAGCTGTTATTTTCGAACGGTATTAGGTGGGGTGATATCCATCTGTGTTTCATTTTGCCACATTTTCTATCTTATTGGCCCTATCATTTTATGTCACCTTGGACTTTAAATATATCCCCTGTATTGTAGCTTTTTTGGGCTATTGGTGTATTGAAATAATGCTTTATTCATCTTTTCTTGAAAACTGTAGGTGAAATGTGATACATACAGCGTTGCATGCCACCAGCATGGAGTGTTTCGAAAAGTTGCGAAAAGATATTTTAGAAGTTTCTGGAAACACAGGTGTTGTAAGGTAAGATTAAATTTTTATAAAGAAACAGTGAGTTCCCATAACAGTTAGTTGACGAGAGATGTAGGTCGAAATGTGAAACGAGTGTCTCATTTTTCTTGATTGGTGATATATATCAGGATTTTTACACATATTGTGTATGTTTATAATCATTGAATGACTGTTGTATTGTTTATTTTTAAACAAACTGAGTACTGCCACAGATTTTTTAGCGATTGTCAAAAATGTTAAACTTGGATAAAATTTGTCCGCAGATTGATTGGGTTTGTTGAATATTATCAGTTTACTATAAGTTAATCTCGATATTTGGGCACAATGCCAGATGAGCATCCTGTAATATAATATAATGTTTATTGGTTGTAATAATGTATATTAGATGATAAATTGATGCAATGACTAAGATACCTGTAAGCAATGTTACAATGAACACACACATGAAACATAAACAAATAATGTTACACAGTAATAGTGATGGTATGATTAGACACAGTTCGTGGAAATTTAAATGTACAATATGGAATAAAACTGCTCTTGAATGGGTAAGCTTTGCATTTGTTTGTACAGCTGACGTGTTATGTTTTCACGGCTCTCTCCCAGAGAGGACATTTCCGAGGCCCCACTGTATGGTACATGTGGGTGAGCAACCATTAAGACTCGTATTTGGATACACTCGATTTGATTTCTCAGTGCAGCTATGAGCCTAGGGTGTCACACCGCTGTTGCATACAGTTGATAAGAAAATGTGAAATATATCCTTGGGTTTTATACCACACCTTTTTAGAATAAACACTTGCTGCAATCTACCATTTGCCATTTCGACAAATAGCTTGTACGTGAGCATCCCATATTAGATCTTTAGAAATTATGACGCAATTTTGACGACACTGTAATTTTCATTACCTTTTGGAAGAGGGGGGATTTACTCAAACATATGGTTACCTCTTTGGTTTTGCTACTATTTATCTTCTTTGATTATCATTTGATCACATTTATAAAGCGGAAGCTGCATTTTGTAATACATTTGTTTATTCGTAACACGCATCATAATAGCCGTGTCATCGATAAATTTTAGGAAGGCAAACCAACATCTAAATTATGTATCATTATAAGAATAGTTCAGACACCTTCACAGTTGAGATCCGCTAAAAATTTGAGCACCATTAACGTGTCGCTGTGCCCTTTGCACAACATTTCCGGGGAATGGTGTCCTTCAGGTTCTCCACGTGGTGTTGGTATAAGTTCTTTTTGAGATGTGTAACAAGAGTGTTCACATTGTTGCGACGTCTGTCATATGACACAGAATCTGACCTTCAAAGACTGCTTGACGCATTGCAAACGAACTCTTGAAAAGACCAGTTACCCTGGGCTTATCCATAATCTCTGAATAACATTTAGTCGGTTGTTATATATCGATGAGACCATAAAAACACTGCAGGAAGAAATCAAATTGGTCTGAGTGGATCTAAGTTATACAGAGGCTGTCAAACTAATTTTATGAGGCTATGCCTAAAGAGTGCGTTTATTCTGAATCATAGAACGGCTTTCAATATTCCGAATCTTTAATTTTAGAATCCTCTCCTACTTATTTCAGCATCCCGCGATAAAATGATGAGGAATGCGAGAGGAAATTCGCTCATCAGCATATCCTATTAACTGATTATTAATATTGAAGAAAAAACATAAAATGGAAAATAAGTGTCATTTGGCTATCGCTATATAAAAACACAGAGAGAAGTGGGACAATTCAGTTTAAGCACAAATTGTTTACTTATTATTGAGAACTCACATTACAGTTCTTGAAATTAGTAGAGCTATATTTTGAGTCACAATAACGTTATATATAAAATTAGTTAAAATACAGAGATTGATATTCAATTATTGCAATTTATCATGATACGATGTAACTTTATAGTTAAGTAGCTTGAAGAGATATTACTTAAACTTCATTCTGAAATGGATATGAAAAACAACTTAATACCAAAAATATTTTTTAATAAAGCAGAATTATAGTTTAGGATCTTAATATTACATTTAGCAGTTATTAGAATGCATTCCAAAATAACATCAATTTAAAGGAGTGTCATAGTTTCCCTTGCTTAAAGTAGCTTGTTCTAGGTATTGTAGTTTACTGTTTGTATAGTTAATCCATTCGCCGAATTAAAACACCACTAAAGATGGAATGATAGTAGCTATAGTAACCATATACATGGCAGCCGTCACGGTCCGCTTCCATGTAAACCTTCACGCCTCTGTCACACGGGACAATGGCCATGGCACTGGCGTGGCGTTCGGTTTTGTCCTTGACATGGGAAAAGACAGAATTCAGGTAGGTGGTGCCTCTTTTTATCCACACAACACTTCTCCCATTAATCGCGCCACGGAGAATATCAAGGTTGAACATGTACAGGCCATAAACGGGACAAGTAAACTCGCCCGTGTTGGTGTTGTAATGGTTGCCGACGTTACTCAGTGCCTCAGGGAACACAATGTGTTGGCCTCTCGAGTAGGACGTATGTGACCTAATACTAGCTGTGAACGACACAGCCATGTTGTGATCTAAACAGTGCAAAAATACCGCCCATTTACAACATGATTCTATTACCATAATGAGGGAGGGAGGGAGGGAGGGAGGGAGGGAGGGAGGGAGGGAGGGAGGGAGGGAGGGAGGGAGGGAGGGAGGGAGGGAGGGAGGGAGGGAGGGAGGGAGGGAGGGAGGGAGGGAGGGAGGGAGGGAGGGAGGGAGGGAGGGAGGGAGGGAGGGAGGGAGGGAGGGAGGGAGGGAGGGAGGGAGGGAGGGAGGGAGGGAGGGAGGGAGGGAGGGAGGGAGGGAGGGAGGGGGAGGGAGTTTGCTCCATCAAAAGTTTTCGGTGGAATTTAAGTATCATGGCAGTTACTGGATCATCTACAAGTGGTCATCTGGATCATCCACACCACAGTAATTCGAATCATCTGCACCTGACTTAACTCTTTTACTTCTGTAATACAACGTTTAAACGTGTGCGTTGTTGGTATTAAAACTGATATAACTGACCTGAAATATCTTGTCGTATGCCTAAACAGAAATAAATTGGTTGTTTATTGGAAAATTCTCCATTTTATTGCATTGGCATTCTTTATATAGCGTTTAGAACTCACTTGAACATTTACCACACACGCGTGTACATTTTGTACAAAAAGTGCTGTCTATAAAATTGAATTTAAACATACCTTGAATTTTAGTTTTTATAACACACCGCGTAAAAATTCACTGTAAAAATTACTACGTGACCAAGGACTATGTAAAAATTAGTGTAAAATAGCGTGACTAAGTATATCGTTGCGACATTCTTCTGTCAGTAGTTTGCCCCTACGAAACACGGTATTCTGGAAATCACATAGCGCAACCCATTTATCTGTTATAAGCCAAATTGGACTTTCGACATCAACATTCGGTAATGTCAACATTCGATGGGGTCAACATTCTGTGAGGTTATGTATATTTGACTTACCTGTGATGTCTGTGTGAAGGCCTGTAAATTTTATACGAGGTATTGATATTAACACATAGTAGTATCTTCAGATTTTTAAACGCATTTGCAGTGAAAATCTTGATTTATTTAAGTTGTTAACATTTGTAATTAGCAAAATGAACAAGTTTAATCCACGTTAGCATCGCATCTTTGCCAGTCTTTTATATCTTCCATGATTTGCACATTATTGGAGAAACAAAAGACCGAAAACTTACACTTACACTTACCACTTATATCATTTCCAAGCTCATCATCCCTTCCTAAAACATGACAAAGTTTACAAGCACAATGTTATTACTCATTTGTGTTGTAAAATATGTTTTTCTATCAAAAAATGTTAATATATTTTTACTATTTCTACCCTCAAAAAAGTCTAAAAATATATCAATTATAAAAATTAATTCTTTAGCGCCTCTGAATGCTTACAAAAATGTTTTGGCATTGAAATATGGCTTATAATAACGAATACGTTGAGTTCGCGCGTATAACCGGAACTCAAGCCCTTAAATAACCCCCATCCTCCTCCTCTCCCACTGTTTGAACGAAAAACCTGGAAGTGCGCGTACCACCGAGAATTCATGTCCCCAAATAACAAAGAAAGGAACAAAGCTTTAACATGCAGACGAAAAAATGCCTTCCTCACACCCTTTCCCAAATGCAGTAACTCACAAGCTGGGTGTGTACCACCTTGAATACCAGCCCATAATTAACGAAGAAGGAAACAAAGCTTTAAAATCCGGCCACAAGTAAGAAAATGCCCCCTCCCCCAGCTCCTTCCAGCTATTAGAATATATGAAGAAGGCACATAAGCATTACCAATACCTACAATAACAGGGTCCCTTATTCTGATTTTATCTAAATAATCAAGTTTTTGTCTTAGAAAAATACTCGAAAAATACCAACATAAAAACGATCAATAAAGATTTCTTCTTCGCATAATTGCTTGACAATTTGATATACAGCATGGTAGGACATGATTTACAGAACGAAATCTTACTTATAAGGGCACTGATCTCCGTGTCATGATTTTCTGAAAGAAAAGAAATTAAAAAATTATTATGAATTTTACAAATAACAGTAAGAATGACTGAGCATCAGTAAATTATATTATTCTTCATTCTCGCGTTATATATTCTATTATTTATTTCTTTATTGTTTTGTTTTTATCCACATGAATTCATATACCGAGTGCCAGACTCAGCGATATCGTTCAAATATACTTTTCATTTTTACCTTTCAAGTTATTTTATACGAGGTAAACAATATAATTAACTCTTGTGGATGCATGATGCCTTGAAATGCATTTCATTTGCTATGCTTACATCACAAAAAAGTATTTGCTGATAACCCTACCCACTAAAAATATGCTTATTTACCAACTTTCGTTTCCACTTGTTTCAGGTCAGTGTCGGATTGGTCGATGTCCTGCTTCATGACCATGATCTCTTCTGTATGCATTTGCACTTCACTCTGGAGCTCCCGAATGGCTTCCCAGATGTCCAGATCTGATCCTAGTGAACAAAAACACAGTTATTTTAAAATCACTATTATATAGGTGTCATATCTTTATTTTGAGTATAAAGGGTTCATTGTAATTCATTTCATTGTAATTCATTTCTTCCAGATGGCTGCGGTAATAATTGATTAAGGGTTACAGTAAAAATTTATAAAACAAACTATTCGTACCGATCACCACGTGTGCGTTGTTATATAATCCCTTACTGGCATATGACGTTGGATATTTATAAATGAAAGAGGACTCAGGTCACATATATAGGTATTTCTAGGTGCTGATTTGGGGGTGTGGTGTGCTGGGGTGAGGATAAAAAATTCTCATAGTTTAAAAAAATTCCGAGTTTACAGTAATTCACGTTGTCTCTTTTTTGTTATTTATTTGGTTGCTTATTTTGTTGATCTTTATCTAAAACCATAATGGTACTTCATGACATGGGGGAAAAGCGTATTTTTTCTGTCCTGTGTAATTGTAAGAGCAAGAGGCTGGAACAAATTTAGAGCACTATTTGATGTTTACGTTAAGCCCAAATAGCTAAAATTTTGTGAGTGATGCAGTAGATTCAAACTTTTGCTTAGCCGCCATTCTCTTCATTTTTGTTTAGATTTTCATCTTCGAATGTTAGATTATAGGTTAAAAATCCAAAGTATTATCTATCGAATGTTACCTTTCTTAACATGTGAAACGATATGGAATTTGAATAATTGCCCAAGAAGTGGTATCCTCCTAAGCATCAGTTTAAGAGCTGGTTTGTAACAGATATACTGTGAACCAACAGCTTAAGGGTCCCAGACAAAGAAATAAAACTAAAAGAAATAAGAAATCTGTTGTTTTTTTTTAAATTGACATGTTATATTCATGCTGATGTTTTTTCTTCATACTGCTTTGATTAATTATCATATCGCTGTATTTGACTATAAAAATGTTCTGCTTCCAGAAAGATCTGTTTCCTTTCCATTTACAATAATGTGCACATAACAGACTTCAAACGATAACGACACGGTACAGAGGCCCATTGAACAAGTAGCGTGCTGTGCATAATGAGTGACGTCATAATCAAAGTCAACCAAACCAAGGAAAATTTCTTTTCTTCTTTTTATCTCATTATGGAAATGCCAAAGCATAATGCCTTTAATCCCCACTCCAAAACCCGGCCCGGTCGCGGGGATTGGTGGAGGATCAAGAATTGTCAAGGACTGTCGGTAGACAGAGAGTGTCACAACCTCGAGGAGAAACGCTGCATTGTACATTTTCTAGAAACTTGGATAGGTTTCGATTTTTTTTTGTTTCTACTTTTATTTGTATTGGTGGGAGTGGGAGAAGTAGTCATAACTCTAGTATCTCTGCATCGTTGGCCATCTTCTCCTCCAGATATTAGTTTTTTTTTTCTCTTTTTTTTCAGGTTTAAGTTTTAATCAAACAAACTTTGATGTTTTGCGGACAAAATTAAGACTCAGAAGTTTAATTGACTGAAACGAGAAAAAATAAACATTTATACCAAATTCAATCGTTCGGGACATAATTTATAGTTTTGTTTGTTTATTTATTTGCTTTCGTTTTTTTATCCAGTTTTGATTTGGGTGAGGCCAGAGTATAGAGTACAGCATCCAGGGGTTACCTGCGC
The DNA here is from genome assembly GCA_949752745.1 of Protula sp. h YS-2021. Lineage (NCBI taxonomy): Eukaryota > Metazoa > Annelida > Polychaeta > Sabellida > Serpulidae > Protula > Protula sp. h YS-2021. The sequence continues at coordinate 14,083,674 of OX457026.1, forward strand.
CCTCACCGCTCATTTGTCCTACCTGCGCCCTCACCGCTCATTGGTCCTTTTCTCACGCTTTTGATGTCTGCGATCGTACTGTTCTCCTCTTTATTATAAACATATTATAGTTCCATGTGAGCACCGTTGTGAAATAGCTATTTTTATTCTATAAAATACTTAAGCCTCAACCTTGAGACAGCCTTTAAATCGCTTTTTGCAAATTTTGTTTTCAAGCATTTACATTTTGTTTGAAAAACATCTTGACTTTAAAAAAGTTAATTAAGTATTACTGAACAAATGTTAGCTGTACCTTTATTTTCCATAAATTTCTTAAGCATGCTGTCCAGTTTGGCGCCTTGATTTTCAGTATGTTCCATGAGCGCAAAGCTTTCAAATAAAGAACATTTGCTTGACATATATGTAGTACTTTATCCATTTGCTGACTTTTTTCACTAAAACGCTAGAATGCTTTTGATTAATAGCAAAGAGAGATATTTTCTGTATCTCTGTATGTTTTCTTTAGAGGTGAGATGAAGTACCGCCAACAATTTTGTAATGATACTGGTCTCCAAGACACTTCAAAGAAAGGGGGCTCACAAGGGACAGAGTTGTAAATATATTTTATTGTGAAGAAACTTTTAAGGGCATCCTTCCAGAGTCGTGCTGTAAAACTGTACAATACAGCCTTATAAAACGCTGAAAAACAGATGTCAGACTATAACAGTGTTCCTTTGCATTTCATCAACTGCACTAACTTATTTAGGCCACTTTATTCATTTAAACAATGTTATACATATATATAAATGTTGCAATTATTTATTCATGATTTTAATTAGATATTTTATTTAATCACGATGGAAATTTCAATTCTCATATGAAAAGTTTGCTAAAAGATAACAAATACTCACGCATCTAATCTATTCATTATTGCGAGTGCTAAAGTCAGCAAGATTGGAAATCCCATGTTGAATCTACGACTTCAAAATATAAGTTTGTCTTATCAAAGACCTTATCTTTGTGGCATGATTTAGGCCTTACAGTGCTTATATATATCGTTCATCAAAACTTTGAACTTTCTCTCTCCCTCTCTCTCTCTCTCCCCCCTCTCCCTCTAGCTATGTTATTTTTCTACTTTTACTTCGTTGTTTTCTTTTTATTAACCTTTGCTTGTTTTTACAGGTCTCCTATAAAATTAAGTTCGAAAAAAAACAAGCCATCGTAAAGAGCACCATAATGTCACGATATCATCAATTTTATTAACGCTGTCTTTGGCAGCTTCAATTCAGGGTTTAAACTCGGTACCCACACATGGTCTGGAATTATGCGAAAAACGGAAAAGGTGACTAAGGAATCTCATCGTTCCTTTATACACTCACACGGTATATGGCAATGCGAAGTACTCCCAAACTACAGGTTTTAGTAGTCTTCTAAACGATGAGAGTTTAATTCACCTGTAGAATTCTTGCTGTTGAATGACGAAGGCGTTATAAATTAACTATTTAAATAGTTGTATCGTGGAGCTTTTTTGAACAGAAAAACTCAAGAAGTGCTCCTAATGCATAACGTAGTCTAGTAACTTCATAATTTTGTAATTCCAAGCGTTTCTTTTTATAGTCTGTAGCGAAATAGGTCTAGTTAAATGCTATATTATAAAATTTGATAATTGTATTACAATGCGTATTTTCAGTTTATAATTTCATTTTAATTACATATTGCTACACGTGATATGTTTCTAAAATGTGCGTCATGACATTGCTTAATTGGCAATGAAAAGGAAAACTTGCTTGAGCGATGTGGAGATATAGCGAAATAGCAGCGAAATAGCCTTTGGTACAATAATGACAAATGTTGAAGTTGTTAAATCTAATACCATGTTAAAACTTTTAATACTTTACGTGTATATGCAAAACACATGTTCTAACAGCTAAAACACGTTCTAATCAGTACTAATCAATATGCAAATCAGTAAAATTCACCAAAGTGTCCTACATACAGCAGTAATATTTAAGTTCACATGAGATACTGTTTCATTATGGAGATGTTGGTGTCTTTATTGTTGGAAGTTCAACAGAATATCATGTCACATTTATTTGATATAAAGAATATTGCGATTGTAGTGTATGTGGCCAAAGCGAACTATCACAAGTAGTGATGTAGTACAAGTGGTAGTGTAGCACAAGTGGCGATTGGGCACAAGTGGCGATATAGCACAAGTGACATGGTATTTACATTTACAATACGGCGAAATCATTTCCACGCATATTTTAAAAATTATTGACAAGTATTTTAATAAATCTCAAATCCACAGTACATATTTTGAAATAATGTAATAAAATTAAACTCAAGTACTGAGCATCACTTTACCGTCTTATCGTTCGATAGGAAAACAGGGGGTGAAACCAAATCATGTACAGCAAGGTGGCATATAAAGACTGTCATTTTGATAGGCTACGCAAAACCTTGTTGTTTTTGACAAGAAGACATGCACCGAAGTTCATATTTACACAAACCATTCATTGCCTGCAGGCATCACAAATGATATTTCTGTTATTTGATCTATTATACCAAGTCTTAGAAAAGAAACTGTTTTAAACCCTATTAAACTAAAATAATCCTATTAAACTGTAAAATGAACTGGCGAACAGAATACTTGTTCTCGTAATTAGAGAAAACAAATTTTAATTGGTACAATTAGTAAGAAATTTTAGACGTTTATTCTGAAGGGTGAAGTGTGTAATTCTGAGTTATTTGCCGCCAACAATAATGACAAGCGACATTCTTCCACATAGCAAGTACATGCCGTCACGAGTCTGAAGACGCTATTCCCACCGAAGAGTCGAGTTTAATTTGCGCTGGTTTAAGCACCCAGTGTTTATTTTCTTAACAAGGTCTTAGTAACATTATGTTCATGTTACTAATAGTAATCTAATAATTAAAATAATAATCATAGCAACATATAAAACATAAGAATAACAATAACTCTAATAATGGCATTAATAACAACGATTTACTAATTATTTATCAGCCACAAAATCTCAGTCCTTCCAGTCCAGGAGCTTTGTTTAGAAAGGTTTCATAGTATTAAATACTGGTCAAGCAGCCAGGCTCTTACTTTATGACAGTGTCTATCAGCTGCACCAATCGGCCACTTACTTAATTCATCTTTGACAGTATCCACTTGTGGTCACCAATCGGGCTGTTGCCTTTTGATAGTATCCTGTAGTGGTCACAAAACATGCCTTTGCTTCATGCTAGCATGCACTAGTGGTCACAAGTCAGGTTCTTAATTTTTGACAATAACAATAGTAATCATCTCCAGGCACTTAATTTTTGACAGTATACACTAGTGGCTACCTGCCAGACTCTCACTTTTTGAGAGTGCCCATTAGTGGTAACCTACCAGACTCTTACGTTTTGATAGTATCAACAGGTGGTCACCTTCCAGGCTCTTACTTTGATAGTGTCCACTAGTGGTCACCATCCAGGTTCTTAATGTTTGATAGTATGCACTATTGGTCACCTGGCAGGCTCTTACTTTTTGACAATGTCCGCCAGTGGTCACCCAAAAGGCTCTGACTTTTTGATAGCATCCACTAGTGCTCATCTATTAGGCTCTTAAGTTTTGATAATATTTAATTGTGGTTACCCACCAGGATCTTACTTTATTATAGCATTCACTGGTGATAATCTACCAGGCTGTTACTTTTTGATAGCGTTCACTATTGATTACCTACCAGGTTCTTACTTTATAATAGTATCCAGTAACGGTCACCTAACAGGCTCGTGCTTTTTGAGAGTGTCCACTAGCATTCACCAGCCAGTGATCTTTTGCTGATCACTCTGTCCTTTCCTTCAACTGCACTTTTGTTTTACGTTTTTTGAAGTAACATCGGTAGATGCTTCATGTCACATGTAAATTGTTGAATTGCAATTACCCGTTTACTGTGATTTTTACTGAATTGCAATTTCTTTCAGGTCAATTGAAGTTTTGCCTGTACACTTTGCAATTACAGATAAACAGTTGAATTGCAATTAGCTGGTCCATTATTGTGCTTAATTGCAATTGCATTTTAATTTAATTGATGTGACTTTTCGTGTTACTAATCAATGGCTATCAGCTGCAATCAGCTTATCTCATTCTTTTCTATAGATTATCGCTTAACATTTGAAATATACGTGATCGTGTTGAAGCATACCCGCCAAAGTCGAATAATCAATATAAGAAGATGCTTTCAGCTGTAGCCGCATATCACCCGATCTTGTGGAGCTTTCGTAACGTGTTAAGAAAAAGAGTAGTCTTCCAAATGTCGTGATGACCCAAATGTTGGCACCTGGCAAGTCAGCCAAGACGTGTCTACCACGACACTGCAACAAGAACTGCCGACTGCGAAATAAAATAAATATAATAAAATGTCCCCGTTGGATAAATCTGTTTATTCTGCCTGCTTGTTATACTTGTGGCATTTTTCAGTTATTTTTATTCCTCTAGGATTTATAAAATATCTACAATTTTCTCATTGACAATATCTACTTATATAATAATTTTAAGATAATTTTAACATTTATTTTGCGCTTGAGAATGTGTAATATGTGTGCAGTGTCATAATTTCAAAATTTTTAAAAATTTCCCCATAAATTCACAACAAATTCACAAATAATAATTAGACAATTTGCAAGAACGAAGCACAAGGAGTATTTTTAAACTCTTACTCATTCAAGAACGAAGCATTTCTTACAACTCGTTTGACACAACGAGTACTTTCGAGCCTTGCTCTCATCCCGTGTACCATCCCATTCCTCGGTTGAAGAAAACTGTCTCCGAGCAAAGTCTGTCCCCTTGTGTCATCCTGCAAACTGTATCACAACTAAATAGTAACGAGCACGATTTTTGTTGTTGTATATGCTACAGGAAATTCGTATGATAAAACAATAATCGCCCCTTCTCACACGGATATACTGTGAGCAGTCTGATTAAATTCCGCAATAAAATGATGTGCTTGGGTAAAGTAGCTTTACATTTCTAAAATATTCACTTGTTTTAAAATTGCAGCATAGGCGAATTCGCTGGGTATTTAGATAATAAAGATTAAAAGAATCCTGCCTAAGATAAACAACATTTAAACAGACAGTGTCCATAATACTATAATAAATTAAGTAGAGTTTTTGTTAAACTTGAACTTCAGGAACTGGATAGTTCGTATTCGGCATCACTGTTCAGCCCTGTCGCCCTTCTATCAGTGTTCATCATTAATATTCCACAAACTAACAATAACTTAAATTAAGACGATGTCCTTTTGTAGCATTGGTGTTGTGGTTTTACGAAAACACCCGAAAAGAAACTTCGTTTGATACGTTTGATTTGCATTGTATTCGTTGTAATGGTACAAGCCTACCAGTTCCATGCTGGTCGCATTGTTTGAAATAAACGCGTTTCTTGTAGACATACGTATCTATTCTTACCATTTACCTTGCCTTTGTTTCCCTTATCCATTTAATTTTTGCAGTTTTAATATTTACTCATTTATACCACATTAGTATTATAGTTCTTAAAAACTGTTCTTTTACATCCTTTATAGCTTTCAATATCTTTTCATACAGATGCACTTTTTATACAAAGTTAGTGTTTTTAATAAATGACTTGCATTTCCGATCTTCACAGCGTGGTTTAATAATCGTTTACTCAGAAAACTTGGTGCAAAGATTTTGTCAGTAATACTTCCATGGGCTGAAAATTTACAAGCTACACATGAATCAAAATTCCCTGCCAACCTGATATATGAACAAAGATATTGTTCTGTAACTGAGCCAATACTTCATTCACTGAAGAGATGCTAGGAGTGAGGTAATGAAGAAAATTCTAATGCTGTCGAGCTCCGCTTTTTGTGCTCGTAGCATAATTCCGAGGGTAAAGGTTTACAAAATTAAGCCAATATGTGGAAAAAACTTATTCTATTATTCGATCGACATCACCTAACTTTAGCAAATAATCATATGGTTGATAAAAATGGCTGACCTTTAATGCAACTTAGAGGCTATTATAGGAACCAACCAGTTAACCACATTCACTGCACTAAGAGCTTTAAAGACAGTTATTTATTAAAACGTTTTCTGTAGCACTGACACCCTTTTACATTTATCTTCGCCACGATTAACAATTTAAGATTTCTAAATATAGTGACTGTTACAACATTGGTACAAAAGCCAATGTACACATAAACTGAACTTATTTGCATTAGTCACAAAAGTCTTTAATAGCAATTCCTTTATTGTAGAGCAAATGTGAGAAATGTTTGGCACTTCAATTGCAACCTGTTAACGTAAATAGTAAGATTCTGCTCCATCAGCTAACCACTAAGACCAATAATGGCTTATAAATACTTTCAAAGGCTAAAAGCATTGTAAAAAGGTTTTGAGTGATATCGTGTAATAAGTGGCTTTTTGAAAAACCCATGTGTTTAAGGCTAGTAATATGTTGTTAATAATACGATGGGTTATTGGTATGGAGCACATTAAGGAATAATGTAAAGTAAACCTTTCAAACGTATTTGTTTTACTCGGTGTGGAAAGTGTGTGCTTACAGTGCTTAAAGTATTTCTTTATCGACTTTTTGTTGTTGTTTTTTTCATTTTTTCAGCCGAAATTTTCGCCTTGATTTCCACACATCTCCTCCGCAACGGCTTAAGCCAAGAGAAAAAAATTTAGCACACCAATAGTCGACTATATGAACTGGTGCCAAATAATTTTTATTGACCTATGAGGTCACCAACGTCTTATGATGTCATGGATATTTATAAGTTGAGTATCTCGATAACGGGTGGACCTAGAAATTTTGAGCAAAATACGTTATGAGACTACTTTTTTTTGGCAAAGGACATCGTAGTAACGTTATTTCTAACGAATTACGTCATAACAACGTCATTTTCCCTTTCATTTTCATGGTCGGTTTTAGAGCGGGATTTCGATACACAATATGCATCCAGAGTAGTTGTATACGAATTGACGGTTAAAATAACTTTTAACCACCCAGTGCCCTGTAAAACCCTTATCCCCTCAAAATGTACACGAAATGCCCGTCCTGAATACTTAGTCTTCACCGTCATCCGACGCAGAGCAGTACTGTCTGTGAGCGTATGCATTAGCATAGGGAATGCTCGCTTGTGATTGGACGATACTGGAAGGCTAACTGTCAGTCTCTGCAACTGCGATGCTCCTTTTTAGTAAGACCGCTGAATTGTTCTTACGTGGCTTTTTACAAGCAGCTGACAATGCGCTTAGCATTATAAAGAGAACAATTTGTTGAATTTTTCAGTGTTTATGGTTTTGTTGCAAACTCATTCACTTGACATATACGATTACAAGTTGTTGTTAGTCCTTTGAAAAGGAGTGTTTCACATAGTTTTGTAGAAGATAAAGAATAACTGCTCTCCAAAAGTAAGTATAATTTGTGTTTCATACGACCAACCAGAAAAAAATCACACCAGACCCATTACTTCTGCCTCCTTTAAATTCTGGTGACATTGACTTTAATTTCACTTTCGAGTCAAAAACTGGAAGTTGCCCTTCTCTAAAACGGTAAGAAAACGGCCGTTTCGACTTCAATCTCTCCTCAACGGTATGCCTTTTGGTGACCTTGATCTCAAGGTAAACCGGAAGTTGCACTGTATCTCAAAAAACGGTAAAACATAAAGCAATTTGGAACTTATTGTCGACCTCCACACCCTCTTCGACGTCTATAAGGTATAACTTTCGGTGTCCATGATCTATAGGTCATGTTGGAGTCAAAAACCGGAAGTTGCACTTTTTCTTGAAAAGTATAAGAGATTCAGCGATTCTGACTTCATTTTCGACCTTCTCTACAACTTTACATAAGGTACAACTTTCGGTGATCTTTACCTCAAGGTCACTTTCATGCCGGAAACCGAAGTTGCACTTTATCTCGAAAACGGTAAGATATAGAGCAATTCCGAACTCATTTTCGACCTCCATCCCATCTTCGACACTACGTAAGTGTAACTTCCTGTGACCTTGACATCAAGGTCACTTTTAAACCCACATTATCTCGAAAACACTATCTCGAAAATTTTGGACCTAAACCCCCTCTACGACGTTGTGTAACATATAACTTCCGGTGACCTTGACCTCAAAGTCACTTTCGGGTCCAAAACCGAAAGTTGCATCTCAAAAACAGTAAGTTTCGAGCTCATTTTCGACTTCAACCCCCTCTACGACCTTACATAAGAAAATGAGAGTCCGAGCACATCATTCTCCATCAATTCTGGATTTTTTGTTAAGGAATTAAAAGAAACAAACTAAGTGATAAGCTTCAGTTTACCCAACGGTCTTGACTATTTATTTGGTAAAAAGTAGTGTAAAACGAAAGTAAGAGTATGGCATCTCCCATCTTCCCTTGATTTGTTATTAAGGAATATTACGGAAGAAGGTTATAAAACAAGTGATAGATTTTCTCTTTGGCAATAACATCTGTTTGCCCAAAATTTTATCAACAATAAATAGTGAAAGAACATGGTTGAAGCAATAGTTTCAATCGATCGGTATGTCACACAATGTAGATAACACTTCTGATATAAACTATCAAGTAAACCCTTGAGACTTTTAAGAGTGTTTTCAAGCGTTTATTTCGTCACTCGGTGGCGAAATTGGTCTAGTTTAGGCATAATATCGTGGCATATCGACAGAGAAAGAGGCAGAAGAAAATAGTTCCATAGAGCAGATGGGTTATGTGGTTTATTTATTGATATTCTTTATAGTGCCAACAAGTATCATGCAAACAGTGTCTTGAGGTTTTAATATCACTACTTCGCATGATCAATTTGCCCATGTCGGGGTGACTTGTATTTGAAACTGGTATTCATGATCATAGTATTTATACAGTTATGCAGACAAAGCAACTCTATCATAACATTGTATATAACATCAAGGGCATAGTGTTGGCATGAAAAAGAAATAAGTTTGTTACAGTACACTTTGTATGAGTGTGAATTGCAAGTTAATGTTAATCATTTACACGGTATGTTAACGGTTGAACTGGAGAATGTATCGAATAAACATTCAGTACAGAAGAGTCAACAAACAGAGAGGAAACTGTAAACTGTAATGTATATTTAACTATTTGATCTAGTAAAAGTAATTACTAGCTTAACGACTATGTTATATTGTAGCGTAAAAGGGGTAAGAGTTTTAACACGAAATACACAGAAACACAACAGTTTAACACATATCATATTTTATATTACTTTTCATGTTCAATCGGATATAAACAGCCATTAAAAAAAATAAATATTGATAACAATAACACAGCTAGGCATATTTAACCATTTTTATAATGCAGATATTTTTTCTTTACTTTTGAAGAAAATATTAATGTATAAAAATTGGGTTTAGACAGGCTTAATCTCTAAAAAATTCAATACTTTTCTCAATGTGAAAGTTCGAACACATAAACTGAACTTAGTGTGGTTTATTTCAATCAACTAACTTAGCATTAAATGTGTCATTAAAATTTATAACAAAAACACTGGCGGATTTTTCATTTAACGTAGCGTAAAACTTTGATCAGGCGTTTGCCATGAATAATTTTAAAAAGCATCTTAATTTAAATTTGGGTACTTGAATGCTAGAGTGTGCCTATTATTTAATATTTCCACTGGCTGTTGTGTTCATAGATGGGACATTTTTTAAAACAATTGAGTATCAGGAGATACTTTCAGCAATTCATGGGACATCACTACAAACACACTCATCAACGCTCAGTGAGCTCCACTGTCTGGTTCCATGCGCAGAGCTGACGACACACAGACATGCTTGTTTGCATGACAACCAATGCATGCTACTTGGCTATGGGACCATTATAGGGGGAGAGTCGCCTCATCCTGTCATGCAACCGACCGACTCTGTTTATGTAAAGTATAATCCAGGTATCTGTTTATGTAGTTATTTGGGTATGTTTTTAACAGAATACATATTTTATTAAAAGAGTTAAAAGGACATTGTGAAAATAAACAAAAGCAATTTGGTATGCTACAAAACAATAACTAGGGTGTAAAGTAGATGTTTCCGACGTGTAAAAGCCCCAGTACACAAACTTCTAACACAGACATATAAAAATATCAAGTTTGTATTTCGAAATACAATTTAATGACCTCTGCAATGTTACAAAGAATGAATATTTTCATTGGTGGGCATAAGAAAGGTTATATTACAGTATCATAACTCTCTATGCGTAACATTCTAATTCAATATTGGAAAAATTATTTAATAAAGGATTAAAGTTTTAATATGTATTTTAGATAAATTTATTATTTCTAAATTTGTGAAATTCAGCAGAATTAATTAAATGATACTTACTCGAATGTGCAAATATAACATAAATAACACCAAATGTTCTTCGTTTGGCTAACCACTTACGCGTTTTAATTATAAGTAAATAATAAAGATTTTTAAATATTTTATAACCTGGATAAGTTTTAAGTGCTGATCACTTTTCCCTCACAGTTTCCAACTTAGTACAGCAATAATTTACTAAAGATTTGTAGTCTTTTTGTATAATTATCAAAGAAAAATTATAATAAAAAATTGGTAAAAATGGATCGTAAGCAAATTACCAAAACAAAATAAAATCAGGGCCACGAAATGACATAAGGGCATTTTAATTATTATTGAGTGTCATTATAACTGCTGCTGTATATAAGACTGGAAACGCAAGGAGCCTCATTTTGTTGAATGATTAAATTTTTATATTAATAATGCAACGCGTTTAGTTCAATAACGTATTGAATGATATCATTGCACTCACATATCACGCATTAAACAGTATAATAAGTGTCAAATGTGACGTCCTTTAGTTACTCATAAAAACCATAACCTATTAGCTATAACCTCAACGTTATATGTTTTAGTGATCTGTCAAAATGTGTTTGTGTACATCAGAAGCTGAATTGCTCACGGGATGTGGTATCCTGGAAGGTTGCGTTCATATAACACATTACTCGAAATTGTGACAAAACACTTTTTTATACATGAGCTTTGAGACAGGAAACGAACCCACATCTTTATTTTTAAATATTTAAAATATATAAAAATATTGTCAGAGTATGGAAAACGAGGGGGTAGTATTGCTAAGATTCTGAGATGGTTATCTGCTTGCTCGTTCTTTATTTTGAACAACTGGTTTTAATGAGCATTTCCATAAATAAAAAATCTCTTTTCCGTATAAACGTTTGTAGTTCATATGTTACAACACCTATTGGACTTTTGGAATTAATAACAATCTGTGGTAGCTACCTCAGCACTACAGTGGAGCATTTCTTAGTTTGTTTGTTTACTTTGGAAAACTAACGGATTAAAATCTTGCTTTTTTAGTTCCTATGCCAATGGAATTAACTGGAGTTTCTATCGAGACATGCACTATTCTTATAAAATACGATTATGAAAAGTTATAGTTAACTCAGCAAGATGGTTTCTTAAACCATACATCTGTTGCTTCGGTCGTGTACCACTGTGTCTTGAACTTTTACTTTTTCGAGCAATTGATTTTTCTTTGTTACTTTATCATATACGTGTTAACATTGACGGTTCTTTCTTGTAAACAATTTGTATAAAAATCTGCCCTTACAAAAGTTCATATTAGTTTGTTGATTGTTTTAACATCGAGTCAAACATAGTATCTCTTATGTTACATTGTTAGGCCAAAGAGGACCAAAGTGAGCTTAAAATCACTCAGTCTGTCACCGCTTTTAAGATAAATGTGTACATTCGGTTTTGAACTTGACCTTAACCAAGAGGATTTTGAAACACATTTACGCCCCAGTTAGAACTTGACCTTTTAGATGAAGGCTAAAAACCAATTATAGTAAGATCTTATCAATTTCTATAAATCTAAAGATTTTTTAAAACCGTTTCGAAGATAAAATGGCTTTGACTCAATCTTTCCTTTACCGTCACGGTAAGGTAAAAATATAGATACGGTGAAACTTTGTCATCATTTACTGAAAGTGTACAAGGGTGAAGCGTTTATTTTTATTAATATGATGACAATTTTATGCTTGATTTTCTTTAACTGTTAGACTACTCTGTGATATATAAATTGTACTTAAATGGGGCTAAAATTTTGTGAGTGGTGCCGTGGATTCAAACATTGGCCATTTCTTAACCGCCATTTTTTGTCTTACATTTTCAACTTCATATATTATGTTATGTGCAAAAATTTAAGAGACTTAGCCCCTAGGTATTAGTATGAGAAAAGGCTCACAAATATATTCAGTGAATAAGTGTTTCAATATCCTAAACAAAGGAATAACGCCAAAAGAAACAACAAATTATAAAAATTGCAAATCATGATAATGTTGATGCTGTGTTTACTTATTAGTACTTTGATTTATGGTCTTTTTCTGCTGCATCTGACTGTAAATATATTCCTTTTAACATTTTTCATAAAGTTCTTTTTGTTTTCCATTTAAAATACTGTACACATGAGAGACTTTGAAAAAGTAATGAAAAATAAGTGATTTTACCCATGCACATGGCAAGGCAATAAGGCCACATTTACGTGAGTCTGTTTAATATGTAGTGTGTTCCACCTATTGATTGACGTCATTCCGTGGATAAGGTAGGTTTTTATTTCATAAAAAGCCATACTTCATAACAGCATCGAGTCCTTTCCCGACCTGGGGAAATATTGGGGGATTAAGTGGGGACCCAGGATTTCTGTTTGCCATATCAAAACCTCACTTCACTGTTTGGATGATACTTCAGTATATCCAAAATATCAATAAATGTTAAACCACATGACCCCACTGCTCTATGGAACTATTTTTACTCTTTCTCTGTCAATGTGCCACAAAATTATACCTAAATTTGCATTTTTATGTTCCATTTCAATAACCAATGGTATTGTTAACAACATATTATTAGCCTTAAACACACTGGTATTACAAAAAGCCACTTATTACACGATATCACTCAAAACTTTTTTACAACACGTTTATCCTTTGAAAGTATTTATAAGCCATTATTGATCTGAGAGGCTAGTCGATGGAGCAGAAATCTTACTATTTACGTTAACAGGTGGAAATGGAAGTGTCAAACCTTTCTCACATTTTCAATAAGAGAATTGCTATTAAAAATTTTTGTGAGTTTCAAGCCATTACAAATTAAGATATGGATTTTGTACCGATGTTTTGACAGTCACTGTATTTTGCAATCTTAAATTGTTAATCGTAGGGAAGATAAATGTAAAAGGGTGTCAGTTTTACAGAGAATGTCTCTAATAAATAACTATCTGTTAATGCTCTTAGTTCAGTGAATCTTGTTAACTGGTTAGTTGCTATAATAGCCTTTAGAGTTTCATTAAAGGTCACTCATTTTCATCAACCAGATGATTATTTGCCACATGCAGTTACAGAATACGTTTTTTGCACATATTGGCTTCATTTTGTAAAATCTTACCCCGAGTTTATGCTACGGAAAAGCGCAAGCACAAAAAGCGGAAATCGACAGCATTATGATTTTTTATTCATTGTGGGTAAACCTCACCCCTAGCATCTCTTCAGTGAATAATGTATTTGCTCAGTTACAGCACAATTTCCTTTTTCATATTTCACATTGACAGCGAATTTTAATTCATGTGTATTTGTAAACTTTCAGCCTATAGAAGTATTACTGACAAACTTTTTGCACCAAATTTTCTTAGTAAACGGTTATTAAACCACACTGTAAACATCGGAAATTAAAAACATCAACTTTGTATAAAAAGTGCTTCTGTTTGAAAAGATAGTGAAAGCTAAATAGGATGTAAAACAGCATTTTTAACATAATACTAATGCCCTATAAATGAGTAAATATTGAGACTGCAAAATGGAATGGATAAGGAAAACAAAATCAAGGTAAATGGTGACAATAGATTTGTATGCCTACAAGAAGCGCGTTCATTTCAAGCCATGCGCTCAGCATGGAATCGGTATGCTTGTATCATTACAACGAATACAATGTTAGCGAATCAGGGGCATCAAACGAAGTTTGTTAGGGTGTTTCCGTAAAACCAGAGCCGCAATGCTACAAAAGGACACCGTGTTAATTTTACTCATTGCTAGTATGCCTAACATTAATGATGAACACTGCTAGGATGGCGACAGGGCTGAACAGTGATGACGAATACAAACTGTCTAGTCTTCTGTTTAATCTGATGATGCTACGGCCTGCTTTCAAACATCACAGCGCTATGACAACTTAACCAGATTTTTTCTGTTGTACGATATTTATGTAACTGACACTACTTATAGCAGTCGGTCATCACTGCGACGTAAGATACATACTATACGTAAGTTTCATGGACCATTGCTGTGGTGATTGGGTTCTACACTTGTGTTATATGTGTAGTCAGCACTGTTTATTGTTGTGTGTTCAGTTCAACGATCCTCTTTTTCATTTGCATTTTGCACTCTTTGTATATTTTTATCACATAGTATTGCACAAACATTTATATTCAACAAGAAAGACAATGACGAAATTCTTTCCGAAGATAATAATCATAATCAATAAAGAAATATTAAGTTAATGTTGAGGACACTCTTTGGATTGCTTGGTCCATTTCAGTCATATCTTTTTCAGGCAATGGATTTTTCATAGATGTTCTTTCTTTTTGCAAACTATGAGGATCGTTTCTTTAGAAGAGGAGAGGCATATACCATCTGCTTTTTTGCTAAATGAAATCCAGTTCCTATAAAAGCAATATTTTTATTTTTTAATGTAGTAACTGACGTCCAATTTTAACAAAGGCTCTACTTAATTTATTGTACTGTTATCGACACTTTCAGTTTAAATTTTGTTTATCTTAAACGGCATTTTCGTAATCTTTATTATTTAAATGCCCAGAGAATTCGCCTATGCTGCAAATGTAAAACACGTGAATATTTTAGAAATGTAAAGCTACTTTACCCAAGCCTTATATATAGCACTTAGGGAGACCGTTTGAAAAAAATAATATATGTTTTTTAGCTTGTTATCGAGTGGTAACACAAAAATTTAATTTTAAAACGGCATATATTATGTTAACTATGTTATAGAATCATTCGGTTTTTTGTTTACTATGTAGTTTCCTAATGTTTAAACACGCTAAGAATTAAGGAGACCTACTTTTGGTCTCCTTAAATTTCTGGTTTCCCTAATACTGTGGTTTTTAGCAAAAATGGTCTCCGTATTACTGGAATTACACTTATATATATATATATATATATATATATATATATATATATATATATATATATATATATATATATATATATATATATATATATATATATATATATATATATATATATATATATATATATATATATAACAGTAGTGGTGATACAGTTTGGAGGATGACACAAGGTGACAGATTTTGCTGAGAGACAGGAGATTTTCTTTAACCGAAGAAAAGGATGGTACATGGGATGAAAGCGAAGCTCGAAAGTACTCCGTAAGTCAAATGAGTTGTAAGAAATGCTTAGTTCTTGGATGAGTAAAGGGTTTAAAAGTACTCCCAGTGCTTTGTTCTTGCAAATTGTCTGACTGTTATTTTGAAGTTTATTGTGAATTTAAGGGGAAATTTTTAAAAGCCTTTGAAATTTTGACAACCCACAAATATTAAACATTCGCAAGGGCAAAATAAATGTTAAAAATTATTTTAAAATCATTATATAAGTAGATAGTGTCGATGAAAAATTTGCAGATATTATATAAATCCTAGATGATTAAAAAAAGATTTGTTCAATGGGGACATTTTGTTTTCTTTATTTTATTTCGCAGTCGGCGACAACAGTGGCAGTTCGTGTTGCAGTGTCGTGGTATATTTGATTTAGGTCATGACGACATTTTCAAGACTTTACTCTTTTCTTGACGCGTTAATAAAGCTCTTTAAGATAGAGTGGTACGCGGCTACAGCTGATAACATTTCCGAAAACCAGCCTGTGACATTATTATTTCTCTTTGGCTGGTGTGCTCCAACACGATCAAGCATATTCCAAATGCAAAATGATAATCTATCCAATTGACTGGGATAAGCTGATTACAGCTGATGGCCATTGATTAGTAACTCCAAAAGTCAATTATCAATTCAATTAAAAGGCAATTGCAATTCGGCACAATAACGGAGCAGCTAATTGTAATTCAACTATTTATCAGTATTTGCAAATTGTACAGACAAAACTTCAATGGTTTAGTGAATCGGTAATTGCAATTCAACAATTTACTTGTGACATGAAGCATCTACTGATTTTACTTCAAAAATCTTAAAATTAAAGTGCAGTTGCAGGAGAGGACCAATTGATCAGCAAAATCAAAAATCTATTAATGTGAAATCAAAAGTCGCTTGATGTTACTTTAAAAATCTTAAAGGCAAATACAATTTGAACGTTTCATCAGTGAATTCAAAAGTCTGTTGATGTCACTTGCTTACGGCACCTTTAGAAAAGCAAAAGATTTATCGGTCTAGTTTCATGGATCTGATCAATTTTAACAGAGATCTTCTAGAAGCAAGCATTTATGTGTGTAGGGTGAGAGGGGGCAAAAACTTTTTATGAACATTGACTATACTCACCTTTCACTTCAGAATCTGTTTACCCTTCCCGCCTCTCCTGTACCGAATTTTAGTCATAGTGTAATATTTGCGACAATAAATAGACGAGATTAACGCTTCAATTATTTTATTTTTTTCATGGTGTACTTCGCGTTAGAAAGAGTTCCTCATGCTTCTTAAATTGTGCTAACTCTGTGGAAACGGTAAAAAAATCAAGGCGTGTAACACAGAGTAGAATCCTCCAACAACAGAAGATAAACCGTCTTATGTCTGAGCTTCCTCACGGCCAACGCGATGCCTCATACCACAGCTCTCAGGACAGATCTAATTCTGGCAACGCATCTAATTCTGGACGCACCTGCCTGGAACCGCCGATGCCTTAAAGAATCGCTAATGGTCGAGAAGTGACAACATCCCATATCGTCATTGATATTTTCTTTCTTTCAAGAGCAGGATTAATTAAACAACAGCTTCAGGAAACAGGGACAGAAGCAAATCTTGGGTAGAGCTGCCGTAATAACATATCACTGCTGTCGACAAAAAGGCCTCATTGATCCACAGAGTAATAATAAAAGATCAAAGCTCAGTTAAATAAATGTTTTCAAGTAACATTTTTATGCAAAGCAAACAAATGCTAGGTGGGCACAGGAAAAAAAAGGAGGAAGAAGAAAATAAACTGCACTAATATGTTTGTGTTGTAGAAGGTGGCGCGGGCTATGCGTGGGTGATCTCAAACTCCGAGTGGATGGTCACGAGCACTGTTGTATGCACTAGCATGTTTGTGTTGAATAGGTGGGCGCGGGCTCTGTGTGGGCGATCGCGGGCTCTGTGTGGGTGGTCACAAGCACTGTGGTATGCACTAGTATGCTAGTATTGTAGGGGCGGGCTCGGGCTCTGTGTGGGCGATCGCCGGCTACGTTGCCGCTCTGCTGTTCCTTGTTCTTCTGATGCTCCTTGTTATTCTAGCATGCTATTGCTACAGGTATCGATTTTGTATATATAACATCTAACATGAACTTTTAGAAATTGAAGTTGAACTTTGCGGTAGAGACACTTTTCAGCAGTCCATCCACGGAATATAACATTTAATATCGTTATTTGTAAGACTATCGATAGAAATGTTTGATCATTTGTAGAAGAAAGAAGCAAACGAAGGGAGACATACATCAGAGCTTTCTGCAATGGCTGGCGGAGCTGATCCGCTGGAGGTTATACGCGCAATGAGTCACATGTGAGCATTACAGAGAAGGACGTGTACGAGCACTCGCCACTGGACTCCCCCGAACGCTACCCCGACCCCTGCGTGCTCTTCACCTCCCCAAATAAGGAGCGAGCCAATGTCAGTGACGCGAAGATGGAGGCCTTCACTGACAGCAAAGGCTCCGACGTACTGCATGAAAAAGAACAGCCCGTTTTTTAAATTAAACATGGAGCAAATCGCGACTTATTCGGAACAAAACGGAAGCAAAGAGAGCTTGGTGAGCGACAGCTCCCTGTATTCTAAACAGGAATCGGTGACCAAAGTGCGAATGCCCAGTAACAGTTCTCTGTATGCATAGGAACGCCCGGCCGATGACCCTAGCTCCACTTACTACCTGTGACTGATTCTCCGTGCAGTGCAAATTGGCACAAAAGCAACTCCCTGTGTTCTAAAGAAAAGCCTGGAGATGCACTTATTTAAAATTTAACGAATCGTCAATTAACTTTTGGAGATCAAAAATTGAATTTTTGATATTAATAATAACAACACAATTTTTTAGTTCAGAATTGTTTCTGTTCTGTGCAGTAAAAAATGAAAGATAGATTCTATATGCAAGGAACATAATTATTTTATTCATAGATGTATGCTTTGAATTTTTATATAAAAATAAACTCATATTTTGATATCAAAAATTAATTTGTAAGGCCAAAAAACGATTAATAGATTCAAAATATAAATTAAAAAAGTCTGATTCTGTAATAATAATACCTTGATATCGATATAAGGAATTATTGAGCTCAAAATTGAGATATGTTATCAAATATTTCATGCTTGCTATCATGAATTGAATTATTGGTATCTGAAAATCAATTTCAAAGATCATTAAATTATTTCTGATATGAATAAACATTTCTTGATATCTCTAGCTATTTATTGATATCAAGGATTGTTTTTTGAGATCAAGAATACCTTCAGAGATATTATAATTATACTTACAGATGGAAAAAAATAAATTCTTGACATCAAAAAATGAAATTTTGAGATGAAAAATTAATTCGTGATATCAGTAATTCTCTAATAAATGAAAAAAATGGCATTTTATTGTTTTGGACATAACTTACTTCAAAGTCAATAGCAAAAAGTATGTTGTAAATGAGGACACGAAATGAGACATGTGCAACTGGGAGAGAGATGACCTTTGTTTAGTACACAAATATTTTTTTCAGGAAATGGGATTGTGTTTTACGAAAACTGTGGCAAATCTATGCTGTATTATTAAAAGAGATTTACAACAAAACCATTTCTAAAAATGTTTCATATATAAAGGCAAGATGTAAAGTTCAATTTTAGCAGCAAAATGTCTTTGCTGGTAGGGCTTATGAATCTTGGCACTAATTCATAGATATTGAAATTATTATTACTATTATTATTACAGCATTTATATAGCGTTTTACCAACATTTGCTCGAAGCGCTTTAAAATAATACTATAATACTATAATATCTAACAAGAACAATGAATAGGTATAGACACTGACACTCGTTTATCTTACACTGCATTCTTGTGATCAGGGAATGTGTTTATTCCTAAAAGCCCATAGAATTCGCGTATGTTATGAATGGAAGACACGTGAATATTTTAGAAGTGTAATGCTACTTCACCTAAGAGCACCAAGTTATATTCCAGAATTCCAGAGTGGTTAGTATGTCCGTGTGAAAAGGGGTGATTGTTGCCTCATCACACTAATTCCGTGACATATACAACAAAAAATCCTATTTGCCACTATTCAATTGTCAAAAGTCAGAGTTTGCAGGATGACAGGAGGTGACAGAGTTTGCAGGGTGACAGGAGGTTTCTTTCAACCGAGGGACGGGATGTTATAAGTCAAGGCTTATATACATACATATAAAGCGAACTTGAAAAAAATCTTTGGCATTTTGCCAACGCTAAAATATTTGTAATGACAGTGGGTATTGCGCAATAACAAGAAGACAGAATAAGCAGACTTTTTCAATATGTCATTTTATTGTATACGGTCATACTTAAGTGTGGATGCTTTGGCATGTGCATCACGGATAGTTACAAATATGTCAAACGAATTTACAAAAATTTACCTTTATACACGGTTGTGTTAGACTGTCGTTAACTAAATAAATCAACCGCCGAAATATCAGATGAATTTTTTTTTGCTTTCAGCCAGTTTTAAATTTCAATTTAATTCTCAATCTTCCCTACTCCTCTTTCGTGTATATGTGATACAGTTGTTTTCATAAACTTTTAATTGTTGATTCGGCATGAACAGAGAGGATATTTTATTAATATTGAGAAATTTTTACTGATGTTGCAAAATAAAAGATCTCACTGGTCAACACAAGTCAAGGTAACTTGGACACTCTTATCCCTTAAGGTAGAAGGAGAAAAGAGGTGAACAATTCAGTGGGAACAGTGGACACTCACACCTCTGATCATATTTCGTGTGTAAATTTACATTTCCAGGGGAATTGGATAACAGTATTTGGGGCGTTACATCATGAACAAGTATCACATCCTGACATGTTCTATGTGTTTATCTGTTACTTATGTCTAAAACATTAAGAGATCAATTTAATTACATAGACAACAAACTGCTTTCATCAGTAACCTTTTTATACAGACATCCTCTAAAAATCGGAGTTATATGATTCATTCAAACATACGCCCTCAAAGCGAAACATTCTTAAATGCCTTTCATATTCTGGTGCTTAACATAAATTTTATAAAATGCAGTTTCTTGTTTACTATTTAATTAGAGGAAATTGATAATAATAGCATCTAGCAAAATATGAATCTGTACCGCACTTGAATAAATGAAATTTATTTCAAATGTAACATCAAAAGGTGCCACTGCTCCTCCTTTTTATAATGTTTTACGTATAGTGATGCTGGTGTGCTCAACTTTTATGAGTTGTTATTTGAATCAGCACGGTTATAAGCACACAAAACAAGACAGTTATTTCAACGATATCATAACATGAGTCAAGCAAAATAGCCTAGAAGCAAAATAATTCTCTATTATTTGCTTAGCTAAATGACTTTACCAAAGCTTAACTTGTTTTAACGTAAATACTTAACTTAAATACTGTGTACATGATCCGGTTATAGCCACCGTATTAGCTGAACAAACATAATGCATATATGTCAATTGCGAAGTAATTGAAAACACCTTCTAAGAAACTAAACAATGTACACAAAAGAATTAATAAACTAAAGCACCTGTGGCGATCATCATCGAAAGTTGTACTCAATACGCAGTCCACGTATTCCATGTATTAATACGCAGTCCATGTATTCATTCATAAATCATACGTTATAATATTTTATTTAATAGTTATTTGGTTTTGTATTTGAATGAAAGTTTAATGTTTTTAAATTTTGTCTAACTACCAGCCGGCAATTCAATTATAACCTAAGTGAAAACCAGTTAATAAAGCAAAAACACAGTCATTCAACGTTTTTCATTGGTTTTGAAAACGAGTGGTCCTTTGCTAATGCATTTAGAATTTTTGTGTAATGTGTGCTTAACTTTGATTCTTACATAAAATACAGACAAAAAGAACCTGTCAAATAATGTGCCTAATCACTGTCAACTTCTATGCATAGCTCGCATTTAGCATTCCAGGCAAATACCACAAGGTTTACTTGTCCTTCAAGTTTTGCAGTTTTAACTGGTGACGGTCGCGTCACAAAAGCATTACACCAGCCTACAAGCGGAGATAAAATGGTAGACATGATGATAACTGTCACCGCGTATAATTATATACAAAACAAAGAATAACTGGACCAATATTGCAACAAACTGGGAAAAGCATAATTGCGAAGAGTCTTGTTAAATGTAAAGCCACGGTGTTGACATACACAGCAGCGATCTGTAAGCATTTTTCATTTGTACTTGGTGCAAATATCCAGTGCTCCTTCTATTATTTTCCAAGCGAGAATTGTTTAGTGGAAGCAAGTAGAAAACTGGCTATTTTTAAACAAGAAGGAAAATAAAGAAAAAGGAATGATTTTGAAAAAGAATGATATCTCGTCTGAATCTCTTAAATGCCAATATACACTTGCTAAGCAATATTTTAATCAGTTCCGTCGTTAATTGCAAATGAAAAACAGCTTATTCCCGAAATATTTGCCGCAAATGTCGAAATATTTCAATTTAAAAATGTAATGGCGTCATTAAAGGCAGTCAAGATGTTATAGATAAAGATGTTTCTATGGTTATAGCTGGTTTGAGCCACTCTGTGGTTGATATGGAAGGGGAAATGTAAGTTTTTTTAGATTGGTCGACAAACCGAATATCTCCTCAGGTAGATGTCCAAGTGTGCAAAGATAACAGTTATGTATCAGGGTATAAGCTATTTTTACATGCTAACAAGATGATAAAATACGCAAACACGCTCTAATAAGAGCACTATAATATATACATTCAATTTTGAGTTTCAATGCATAAAATTTTGCGATGGCCTTTCCTCGATCAATTCGCTTAAAAATCACCAGAATTCAGACGCCATGGGTTGGGTCTCATAAAATCTCTTGGCTAGGTCTAAAAATACAAAAATGCTGGCTGTAAGTTAAATGTGCTAAATTGTTTTAATAAATTGCTTTGCCTGACATTTGCCCATTGCTCTCACAATACAATTTTTGCCTGATGAGAGCATACATAAATTCTTCAAATTATCGTCATTGATCTTAACAATTGTCTTGCTGTTACAACTTATTTGTATTGCATTGTCCAGAAGCCGTTTTCATAATACAATGTAATACCGAGACCTCTAGTTCGTTTTTGTTCAATAATAGTACGTATGGACATTTGCCGTCATTAGTAAAACCTTTTATCTAATGGCTCATATTTGTTGATGATTACCATCATTTGACTTCTGATTCACCTAATGTATATACAGTAATGAAGCAAAATGTTTGCTCAAAGAGCTAATATTTAAAACAATATATAAACAATTTGTTGACTATAAATGGTCATGGATAAGGCCAACGTTAACATCATTCACAGTATGACAATAAATAATATAAATGTGCTAAGCATTTACTACGTGATTTGATTAATGAATGCAAAATAAAATAACAATATTCTCACCTGCAGAGATGAGCTTTAGTATGAATAGACGTAAAAGGTTTTTACCATTATGAGAATGCTAATAGCCTGCAATACAGAGTTTGACAATGCTTTCAGCTGTAGTAAATCAACCAATTAAATGCTTTGTTGTTAGAAAGTGGAACGTTTTTCATCAAATGAATTAATCATTTTTATTGCATGTGTAATGTGCAAGTATTATCAAAGGCAATTTTATATAAACAACTTTGATGGTAGAAAACGCGACCATATCTGTATTAATTTATATGTATGGGGTAATAAATTCTGGGTTTAGCAGTATTTACCCTAAAGCAAAGTAATCACAGAGTGAATCAATGCTCTACGACTACACGTAATTGTTCCCATTTGTTCATTAGCTGTTTGAGGTTGCTGAACGGCCAAAGTGCCTAATGTCACACGCACACAATTTAGAAATAAAAACATTCCTGATCAACTGGAATGTCTTTGCTTAAAATTGATCATTTGAAACCGAATTGTTGAATTTATGGTGAAAACAACATGAAGATATCCCAAAATATTGCAACATTCCATTCAAAAGAAATAATCACTTAATATGAAAAGCGCACCGATTTGAACAGATTACTTAAAGTTGGATATAATTAACAATATGTTAAAAGCCAGTCAAATAGTTATATTAAATTTTTAGTTTAGATTTATTACTCAGAAAGTATCTTATTTGCAACAAAATGGAAATTGAAGCAGCAGAGAAACCAGATGATAAGGGACGGGTTTGTCTTGAGACAACGAGTTTGTTTCGTGCAATGCGCCCATTTTTCTTAAGCTTGAAAGCGGCTGGATTATATCACTACAATCAATACGCTTTGGACCATTCAAATGAATCAAACGAAGGCAACTCAAGCGTTTACGTCACACGACAGTATAAAGGTCATAAAATTACGCCGTCTAAGATTTACTCCTTGTTGGTGTGTATGATATTGGTAATTAACACCGGTAGAATGGCGACAGGATTTCAAAATAATGAGACATTTGAGCTAACCCACTTCCTATTTAATTTGATGATGGTTTTCTACCACGCCAGTTCCACCATAAATGCCATTGCTTGCTTCCGCGCGTCGCATCGGTATGACCACTTAGCTACGTTTTGTATGCAATATGACAGATATAATGGTGACAACAGTCTGTTGGCGTGGAAACGTACTACTCGGATATATACAGCAGTTTCGTGGACAGTGGTGTCATTTAACTTCATAACTGGTATCTACGCATTTTTTATGACGTCAGAGTTAGACGACATGGCAACGCCAGTACAACAAGACGCGTATGTCTTTTATGCAAAATTAATCATTTATCCTGTTCAGCTTTATATACTTTGTGCCTGGGTATTTCCATTAGCAATGGTATTTCTAATATGCAACATTCTTCACGATGCATTATCAAGTTTTTGCAAACTGTTAAAATCCCAAATACAGCTTTGTAAGGGAACACTTCCGCCAGACCTCCAGGAGTTGAGACTGCGTCATCTGTCACTCTGTAAGCTCATCGCAGATGCTGATGAATTTCTAGCAATCATCAATGGGTTTACGCTTGGAGGATGCAGTATTCAATTAATAATAGGTCTTTACACCTTGATTTGGGACAGGAACTTACACGCAAATTCTACACTTCTTTTATTCAGGTTGTTCTGGGTGATGGCTTCTAGTGCCGTTATTATTGTTATTTGTTTTGTGTGTGCATCAGTAAATGTCAAGGCCCACCAGCCACTGGATTATCTATATCCTATAACATACAACGATATCACGAAACAGGAAGCCTTGCAGGTTCTGCTTTTCCTGTCAAAGTTAAATGGACCAGCAATAGGACTAACGGCAGGACATCTGTTTGTAATAGATAAACCTACCATATTAGCAATTGCAGGTATACTACTTACATATTTTGTTATAATCGTACAATTTTCTCCTGTATATACACAATCATCTGAGCCACAAAGTTGCAATCACACAAAGTTAATAGTGAATGACACATTTCAATGTGTCCTACGTTAAATACACTTTCTCACCTCGGAATGCTACACTGTATGCTCAACAAATGTAAAAAAAAACAACTTTAAAACCAGAAAAAAATGCGTTATGTGAGAAATAACTTAGCCTCAATATACTTACATATTTTAGTAGCTGAAATGTTAAGCTTTCTTGTTCCTTGCATAAAATGCGACAATGTCACGTTTAATTAAAGGCCCAAGTAAAAACGCTGCTTTTAGCCATGGCACCGAATCCGCCCCCTTTCTCACTTTTTTGGGGAAAGCCATCAATCACATTCATATAGATTTTACAACCTTAAGATAAACGTCTTTGTGCGATGTGCGAAATGACCAACTGAAGATAACAGTTAATTTATGCAGCAAATCTGTATCCACACTGCGAGTCAAGGTTAGACAAGGAAGTTGAAAGGAAAAATGTGTGAAATCGATTTGATTGAAGTGGCTCCCTATAACATGCTGTTCAATGAGCTTTAATGTGTCAATGTTTTGACAGCGCCAATCAAGCAACAATTAGGTCGAGTACAACACGTAAAATTTATAATGAGGTTGGGCCATTTTTGAAATTGTGATATGATTTAAAGTTAAATTTTGATGTAAACTCTTTTCAAACGGCCTCAAAAATGCTTTTAGTATGGTTAGAAAGTAACTATTAATTCTTCGACCATTTTATTTTAACAAAATCTGTCAAAATGTTTAGTAAAAACACTAAATAAGTACGCCAGGAACTGATCTTGCCTCGTTGAGCTCCAGAATCATAATGAAAATGGGAGGGGCTAAGGGCTGCTTTTATAGTCCTCGTTGGGCCTTTAAGCACACGCTACAAATATTGAGTGTTTCATCCATGAGCGTCTCTTAATGCAATCTGTGTCGCATGGATGTCGCATCAAATTCTGTATTTGTGAAGTGAAATCGGATTCCACTTCTCCATAAGCGCTTGTCTAAGCTCTAGAAATTCTTAGGTGGGGTGTTGCGCTCACGTACGGCTTCTCCAAGCCTATCCAACACGAGTTCGATCGGAGGAAGATCCGGCGAAAAGCGAGTCGGAGCAACACCCGGAGTTTTGCGCTTGAAGATACTGCTGCGTAGCTCTCACTGAATGTTGATGTGCATTGTCCTGTTGTACAATTAGACGAAGCGGATCTTCAATGGCTCCTAAGTTTGTTTTCCATACTGTTCAGCGTTAAGAATGCCGAATGAGTTCAGTGCGATGAGAGAACATTTAACTGCCCACACTGTCGCACTTTGACTGTCCCATTGATCTCTTTCATGAACGCAGGTGTCCCTTAAGCACTCGTTTATTCGGTGGCAAGTACCTTTTCACATATTTAGCAAGCAAGAAGTAGAGGGTTTCACTGATTTGGACATAAATATTTTCTATAATCAATACCAGGACCTAATACGTTTCAAATACAATTTATTTCAAATACGAAATATGCAAGATACACAGTCTGTATCAAATGCTCAATATAAATTTTGCATTTGGGAAACAAAAATATAACGTTGCTTAAGGATTTTGTGATGTTTTGAAATTTTATCTATCAGTATATGGCAATGATATGAGCTATTGAAAATATTTAATGTTCTACACTTTAAAATATTGCTCGTCTCGTACAAGAGTAATTGCCACACTTGTCAAGGCGCTTGTAAATAGTATCACTGTATAACTGTTAAGAATTAGACTGAAAGCTGCAAATCATTAAAACTTTTGAAATTTCGAAAGCTTGATGTCTTAACTTGACAAAAATTTCAGGTTGGTTGAATCTGCGAAACCTTAAGGGTTTGGAAAAAAGTTGTAGCCATCTGTTTTCTTGCTTTAATGCTTGATTGTAAAATGTGCAATAATGCCTTTTTCTTTCAGTTGATTCCGGAATTTTGGTGATAATAACTATTTGCTTTAATCCTGCATCGGTAATTTCTAAGCAAATCGACAATTGGATGATATTTATATTATAACACAAACACAGATGACGCACTACGCTTTTGCAGATTAGCTCTTAAAGTTAAATGAAATTAAAACTTAATTTCTGCAGGACGCAGGTTTTTCATTGTAATTCAGAATTGATAATTGTTAGTGTATATTACTATTAATTAACTATATTAATGAACCCCTATGAATATATATATATATCATCTTTTAATTAAACCTGCGATAAAAGCACTGAGATTGTTTTGCATAGCCTGAATGAATAACCTAAATACACCCTAGGATAACATATATGAAAATTGGGCAGATGTTTTACAATTATATATATATGTATATCACAACTACGCTTACTTTGTCTTATTATGTATTTTGCAAAGTTCGATATAGATTACCTCATATTACACATAAACGTTAGAAATGCTTTGGCATTTAAGGCGTAATAAAAAACTGTTTCGTCTTGAAGTTTTGTTTACAAAACAGCTGAACATTTACAAGGCGGTTTTTTATAATAAACTACAAAGTGTACTATATTATACCAGATCTTTTTATGTTTTTAGTTTTATGGTTTTAGTTAAAATCAGACTAGAAACTCACAAAGAAATAACCCTGAATTCTTTTGCTTATTCTGTCCTCTATTGCCTTTGTAATGTATTTAGACTTTGGAATAAAATATTTTCATCCCTATTAAAAAAGAACAATTGATAATCAATGTAATAATGTAGCAATGAAAAGGAAATCCTAAGAATATTTAAAAATAATTGTAAATTAACTAAACACAATGCCAATTTTAAAGTAGTTAAAATGTAAATATAATTTATATTGTAAATGTGAATTCTATTACATATTTAACAGCTGTCATGTGCGTTTTGGTAGTTGTTGCTAGATATGAGTAGCACAAGAAATGTTCCTGTGTGCTACATTTGTGTAAATAGATGTTTTAGGTGTGTAATTTAAAAAAACTTTCTCATGTAGGATTTTTCTTGTCGAAATGTACCCATATTACTATATAACTGGCGATGTGTAATGGTAAATATATACAGTTTTTACATGTGGTTAAATAATTGAAAATTCTTAAAACAGCATGAAATTCAGGATATAGCTTTTATATGATATCCTCTGTTTAAGGTGATTTAACATACATGTAACTTTAAATGACGTCCCAAAATATAGCAAATAAAGCTAAGCAAAGACATACTCCGTGGCCCGCTCACAGCTCGCTCTCAAAAGGACAGTGTTTAATAGGCTCTAACTATATCGTTACAATTTTATCTATTTAAATTTAACCTTTAACTTGAACCGTGAAGTGAAACTAGTTTTTTATTTGTAACCTACGATATAAATGTATAAATAAGCATAAATGTGAACTGTGATAATTTTCAGGGTTCTTTGTGGGGACATGATATTAACAAATTCAAACCTGACGGTGAGAATTGTCTGCTTTTGAATGTACAGCTTTTAATGTTGTGGTTTGCATAATGAACTGTATGGTTTCAAGGTTAAGTGATTGTTATACTTGCTGTTCTTTCAATTTAACAGGTGTATGTTTTTGTTCACTGGTGGATGTTTACTTATATAGAGGCAGTTTAATGTGGATATAAAGTATACCCATTTTTAAAGAATTATGCAGCTAACCGAAAAAAACGGGTATTGATCATCTTCTGTATCAGGATTTTTGTCTTTGGTTAATGTTGCTGTTATGTTAGAACACAAGTCCTGATCCTCAATCTGAATCAGTCACAATATAGTTAATTCAGGTTACTGCAACGGCATCTTATTACGTTCCATTGTTAGTTGTTGCTATACGGTTTCTTCGGACACTTGTAGCTGTGATATGACTTTGGTCAATAACGTTTAATAGCATTACACTACAAACACGGTGAGTATAAAGGACTTTCCTATAATAAGCCCAATACGATGCTACGTGAAGATCTCCAGAGCTGTAGCAGTAGAAATAAATTGGTAAATTCGTAGGTATCTCCATCTATTGACAGCTATTGACAGTGTTCAGCATCATTTACTGGCAAGTCGTGATGTTCTGACGGGTTTGTACTGTTGCACTGTGCTATACAGCAATTGCTCGAACTGGGAGAAGGGGGTCGGTCAACTCAGATGCATGCACTAGCAATTTCTCGACCCGACGAAGTAGAGGGAGTCGTTCAGTGAATGAACATGGGGGAGGGGAGAAGGGGGTCGCCAGTTAATATATAAAGGGTGTCGACTATCAGTCCGCATACACTATAGTCATGGCTACAACAAGACGAGACTTGGAGATTCACGAATCATTGACAGTCAATAGGGTTGATGCCATCATACAGGATGCCATCATTACATTTAAATTCAAAGCTGTCAAAGCATTGCGTTTACAAGCATAGAAGACAATGATTTTGAAAATGCCACCCGATGGAATTTATACTTGGGAAGAGGTCATCCTTCAAGACAAGATCAGGAACAATATGGGCATTTTACTACAGCAACCCATAGAACACCATATGCGTGCAATGCGTACGCTGGCTCAAAGAAGATACGTGCATGAGCACACAATGTCCGCATATGCTGTGCACAACATGTGCTTGCGGCATCATCGTGCGTGCCGCAAGAAAAAGATATTTTGTAACTTGCCGAGAGTGTAAATTCTGACGACATACCATGCCTTCAACGGAGAAGAGTGCATAGATGACAGAAACCATGAAGACCGGATTATCTTTAACAAATACAAAAAACTTGGTCCTGTACAAAACCACTAACACGTATGAATTAAACGCTTGTTGTTGTTGTTGTTGTTGTTGTTGTTGTTGTTGTTGTTGTTGTTGTTGTTGTTGTTGTTGTTGTTGTTGTTGCTGTTGCTGTTGTTGTTGTTGTTGTTGTTGTTGTTGTTGTTGTTGTTGTTGTTGTTGTTGTTGTTGTTGTTGTTGTTGTTGTTGTTGTTGTTGTTGTTGTTGTTGTTGTTGTTGTTGTTGTGGTTGTTGTTGATGTTGTTGTTGTTGCAGTTGTTGTATAATTGTTGTTGCTGTTGTTGTATAACTGATGATGTCTGGCCTGTCAGAAATCTCATGGGACTTCCAGCCTGACCGGCCAGAAATCCCATGGGACTTCTGGACGGACAGGCTAGACGTCTCGTTCCCCACCTACTACATTTCCACCTCGGCTATGAAATACCAACTTCACCCTCTTAATATCCAGTTATTGTCATGCTTGATTTAGTTGCAGGAAAACTAATAATGAAGGCAAAGCATGCGCTTGAAACACTACGCACGCCCTCAAGAAATATCATGGCAACGTTTCGTTTGTAAAGAATTGCATATGAAAGGTGGATTGCTTACCATGCTAACTTACACAAATCATCTGCTATAAAAAAGAAACTGTTTTTTCAATACAGTAAATAAATTTGTAATAAAGATAGTTCACGCGGTCCCAGTAAACATTGCTATGTTGCATCAACGTTGCATAGACGCCGAAATCAATATCTAGTTCTGGTTATTTATAAAAGTCGAAACAACCTCACCTTCCGAGGTCGATTATCCGACGTGTAATCTAGATTGCGGATAGTTGTAAAGTTGGAAGTCGAAACGTCTATCTGATGTTTATCTCTGCTTAGGCATCGGAAAAATATTTATATAGAACTGCTGTCTAGGCAGTGACAGAGTGTGGTTACCCCCTCCGTCAGAGTACCCCACCCTTCAGTCATCTGGTCAAGCAGTATATGTATAAAGTCGATTTCCATAAATATCTTTCACAAGTGGGTGGACAATAGTTTGTGTACTCTTGAAATTGTCATATGTTACCTCCTTGGTTCTGTCTATTTTCGAACTGACCTGTCCTGTTGAGCATTTCCGTTGAGCGACACACGTGGGGTTTGCTTTGTGGTTGTGAGTCCGACCTTTATACAAACTCCATTTTCGGGTGTCTATTCTAAATTGCACCAAAGGCATTGATTAGGCGTCGGAGAAAACTGGGTGTTTTTTTTTTTCCTTGTGACCAAAAACATCGTTACAACAATGTTGCATATGAAACGCCTGTGCCAAAAACGTTGGTAAAATGGTGAGCTATGATTGCGACCAATCTAAACCGTATTAGAACCAGAGTTTATGTTGCCATTTGGTCGCAACCTGAAATCGGCGTTGGATCAACGTTGGAATGTTTACTGCGCGTGAGATCAAAGCACACTTTTACGTCCCTCTTGCCAGTTTTATAATTCGTTTATTATATGCCATGGATTTATTTTTCAGACCAATTTTTAAAATCAATTTAAACTGAAGCATTTATACTTAAAAACAGCTTATGCAACTACTCCAGCGAATTGCAGGTTAAGTTCGCTATGTCCTATTTTTGCTTTGCCTATAAGCTCTGGTTTTGACCATTGTATTTTAAGTGTAAACTTAAAGGAACACCTTTAATTTAATGGTACATCTGAGCAAATAAAAAGAAATAAGAAACATGCAGCTATCTGAAAATTTGAAAACGAGGGCGCCCAGAACAGCAGCTATATCAAAATCGAACATAAAATGGGGGCAAAAACCCCAAATCCTCATAAATAGCCATAATATGTAATAAAGTGCAGGGAAAAGGTGACTGAAACCCCTATCCGGACGTCTATTCAACATCTTGTTCGGACGTCTAACGTCTATACAGTGTTTTACATTTACAGGGTTGAAAATTTGTGTATCGGTTAATTTCAATCTAAAGGAAAATGTGCATTGCTGTGTACTGAAATGCTGTATCATTTTGAAATGCTGAAATACTGTATCATTTCACTAAATCTGTAAAATGTCACGGGTTCTTGGAATATCCCCAACAGACCATACGCACATACACCTCTGTCGCGCCCTAAGCTTAAAAACATCCACGCCGTACTGCCTGCGCGCAATAATCCCAAGCCCGATCTCAGGACAATACTGTCGTTCTTTCTAGTCTTGAGATAAGAGAAAACTCTCGTCCTAATGAAGAGGCGATGTTGCACAGACGTTGGGCGGACATTTCTAACATTGGATTTAGTTATGTGATAAATCCTAAACGTCTTTGTCAACGTCAGGAGAGCGCAGTTGTTAAGGCACAGGGAAAGATAAGGTACGAAATAAAATGTAAGGTAAGAAAGGAAATATAAGGAGAAAGTGCTATTCCTGATAAAAATTAACTGGCTATTCTTTGGATCATACCATATTTTAGAATGTGCACAAGGCTAATCCCTCTCCAGCTTCGCCCTTCAGATTCTAATATGTTGAGCAGTTATTTCAGTTTGTTTTCTGGAAGTCCTATCATGTCTGACATATCCGGTGATTGATAATGATGCGATTTTAGATATTATCCGGGAAATGATCTCCACTCGTACGTACTATATGCGTACTATTTCCTGATGCCCATTCAAAACTGTAAAAATATGGTTTAATAGACGTCAGTGAAAGTGGCAATGCCTGTACGTCGTTGCTATTTAGTGCCTCCTGCAAAACAACCAACTCGAACTGTTTATAAAGATTGGTGTAAGGACTATGCAATGCTTTCCGTGGAAACTGGTTTCATTTTTTGCGAGTTCTTAATGTAGTTCTTACCGGCCAAGTAGACTGGATGACAAATTTGCCGTAATTGGGCTACTGATACACTATGTTGGACCTAAATATTTTTATGTTATTTTATTAATAGTTTATAATATGGTGCGCTAATCCTCTCATACCCATATTACCGAGGCCCTCCACCAAATCTTTATGGTAACTTATGACTGTTCATATCGTAACAAATATCTAGCACTTACATCTATTACAGTTTCATCACCGTTAACTTAATATGTAAAGCTAGTCTGTATGTTTATAAATATGAAATAGAATATATATATAAGAACAAGAAAACTAAAAATTTTCTCCATTTTTTGTTGGAAAAGGGTGCTGAGAATTTCGCACCTGATCATGACAATTGTCTCTTGTATGCATACATGCTTTTCAATAATGTGATGCACACAGTTACGTAGGTGAAGTCAATGTTAGAGGGTTATACTTAGTGTTTTTTTCAATTCAACAACTTATGTTATTTAGTCACTGATCGATGTTTATTTATAGAGAGGCAGGGACATTTGGGTATAAGACATTCTACCCCATTTATGTGAGTGTCGAGGTATGAGATTACGATAAAGCTATATGAAAAGCCCATCTAGAAAATTCTGCTTATGACACAGCAGGTTTATATCAATACACTGCGCTTGTGAATACATAAAAGAAGTGAATATAGCTATTTAAATATCAAAAAGTAAAACAAATGTAAAGAGTGCGTATTATGCGGAAGAAAACTTTGGAAAGATTAAGATAAACTGTGGGACGTTACCAAATAAATGAAATAGTGAAACTTTTGTTTCATTTTAACACAGTCGCAATGGAAGAAAAAGACAACTATCACGTTTTTCAAATATCCGAAACGTCAGATATTACAACAGATGATAAGCAAAGTCGTATGTATGAAACAATGCGACCATTTCTGTGGAGCATGAAAGCGGTGGGCCTGTACCATACCACCACATACTGCGTCGATGCCTCAAATACTGAGAAAGATGAGGAGACCGGAGTCGTAGTTCGACAACAATATCAATGCAAGAAAGTGACGCTCTCAAAGATTTACTCATTCTGTGTTTGTTTTATTCTTGTCGCAAATGTGGGAAGAATGTTAACAAGTTTCAATATCGCTTCAAAGTTTGAACTATTAGAACTTCTGCCTGCGATGGTAGTAGTGTCTTGGGTAGTGAATTGCGCCACTAACGCCATTTCCTGTTTTCGAGCCTCACATCGATATGACTGTTTGACTGAATTCTTCCTGGAGTACGACAAGTGTGGCTCTCATCGCTGCCTTAGAAAATGTAGGTATGCTGTTTGGATATATACCATATTGTGTTGGATACTACTTTTGATCAATATGATCATTGGTTTTTACATAATCTTTATGACGTCAGAATTTGATATGCTGGCAACGCCTATTAAAACTGGTTCTAAGTATATAATATACGCAAAAGGAACCGTTTACGCAATACACTTCTTTTTGTCATGTGCATGGATATTTCCAACGGGTTTGCTGTTTATGATATGTCATATTCTAAATTCTGATTTCACCGAATTTTGCACATCGCTAAAAGCTCGAATTATCTCCAGTAACACGTCACTTCCGGGGGATCTACAGCAGCTCAGGTTATGTCATGCGTCTTTGTGCAAATTAGTTTCGCATGCGGATAACAGCCTATCGATAATAAACGGAATCTCCCGCGCAATATGTAGTCTGCAACTGACTGTTAATCTATATAACTTAATTTATCATAACGATTTGAAGGAAAACACTGCCGTTCTAGCGTCTCTCTTGTTCTGGACGATTGCAGCTTCTATCATTATCACAGTTATATGTTTTGGCAGCGCATCGGTCAACGTCAAGGCACACGAACCATTGGACTATATGTTTCCGATAACATACCCAAATATATCGGAACAAGAAGCCTTCCAGGTTCAACTCTTCCTGGCTAAGTTAAATGGGCCTCCTGTTGGATTAACGGCATTGAAAATGTTTGTAATAGATAAGCCCACTATTCTTACCATTCTGGGTTTACTGTTGACATATTTTCTTCTTCTAATCGAGTTTACACCTGCGTCCAGTGATTCTGGTGCACCATTCAGTAGTTGCAAATGTACTTCTATACTAAACAACACGCTTCAAAGCTAGAAATTTACAACACAGATTTCCGTGATTCCGTGTATATTATCACATTTTGCTCCTTTCAAATATGACTTTTCTATATTTCATCAATAATGTATATGATATAGTACTCATGTAAAAAATCATTTTGGTGCGTCTGTTGTAACGGCGTGGAGCGAGCAAAAAATACTCGACGTGTCTGCGCATGTTTTATTCCAGCATCACTCTGTGACTAAAATAACAACAAACGAACACTGCATTTTAGTCCCAGTATATAAAGCCATTAAATAACACTGGAACTTTAATTATTCACACACAAGACTTATTTGCAGCCTTATTTGAGTCAGTAACCCAAATTTATGTAAACAAACACTAATTGAACCATATTCACAATCAAAATTACCCTGCAAAAATGATTCACGTAACGCATGTTAATAAAATGCAAATTTATTTTATATTTACCTGGTTGGTGCGCCTAACGAGGGTACAGAAAAACAGAAGTGTTCAGCAATACACGATTTCACTCTTCGGTTGCTGATTGTGAAATGGCAGAGACAAAACACGTGTCTCGGGGCAAATACAATTACGGGGACCCCCTATGGGGATCATAGACGCGTCGTGATTGCATAGCGAAATCAGAGAGTATTTCTTTTCGGGTGATCGCACAATCAAAACAAACAAAGTTCAGTCATGCGCAGTCGATGTATTTCAAATCAAATAGAGGTTATATTTTCCAAAACAATCAGCCGAAAAGAACGTGGGATCTTTGTGATCATAATTCCAAATATGGCAACGAATGCTCGAACGGTAAATGTTGCTTTGTTGCTTTGTGTGAAACTGAGAAATCTGAAGATGAAGACCATGAAGTAAATACAAGAAAGCACGCTCTTGTGATGAATATACAGATTGTGGTGTAAGATTTTAATCATTTTTTCTTCGCTTTGAGGTTCCGCCATGTTTATTTACGTGTTGTATGTCAAGGTCATTCAAATGATGGGCCTCAAAGCCACGATCAGGCCCAATCAAAACATTGAAACCGGAAACACATGGTAAGCACATGTTTTGGCCTGATCTTGACAACAATCAAACAAAGAAAACAGCAGATCGTGATAGCAATCGATCGCCATCACCAAAAAGAACACACCCAGCACACAAATCGGGTTTTCAGGCACCTATGGTCACTACATCTCTTGTGATGAAAATAGTGTCAGTCTGCAAATAAATTTTTTAAAACAATCACGAAAATTGACAATTATCTTAAATATTCAGATTTCTGAAGCGTAGTAGTCTTTTGTAGTATCACAAAAGATTCAACGAAAGACGGAGCGTTTTCCCTACACAACTTGATACCTAACATATTCTCTCAACATATAAAACGTGTCTGCAATTATCCGTTGTTTATGAACTAAAATGATCTAAAAATGGGCTTTTCCTGTTTATGTGTAGCATAGAATTGGCCATGCTTGTGCCAGTGAAGTAACAAATATTATTCATATCAGTGGCTGGTATGAAAACATATAAAAGGTTCAAACAACAACAAAAATGTATTTATACCAATATGGCATCATCGCGTTTCCACCTCGGCTGCGAAATACTGACACCATGTTAATATCCAGTTATCGGCATGTTTGATTTAGTTGCAGAAACCCTAATAAAGAAGGCAAAACATGCGCTTGAAATAAAACGGACGCCCATTAAGAAATACCATCGCAACGCTTCAGTTGTAAAGAATTGCATGTGAACAGTGGATTGCTTACAATGCTAACGAATACAAAACATCTGTTATAAAGGAGCTGTTTTCCAATACAGTAAATAACTTTATCAGCTCTTATAAGGATAGTGCACACAGTCCCAGTAAATATTGCGATGTTGCATCAACGTTGAATAGACCTCGCAACCGACGTCGAATCAAGGTCTGGTTCTGGTTGTTTACAGAAGTCGAAACAACGCCCACCTGTCAGCCAACGTTGGACGGACGTCGATTATCCGGCGTGCAATCAACCTTGCGGGTAGTTGCAAAGTTGGAAGTCGAAACAACATCTATCTGATGTTTATCTCCGTTTAGATGTTGGAAAAAAGATTTATATAGAATTGCCGTCTAGACAGTGACAATCACGGTATCACAGTAACCACTTCGTCAGAGTACCCCACCCCCGAGTCACACGGTCAAACAGTATGTGTATAAAGTTGTTTTCCATGAATATTTTTCATAAGAAGGTGGACAAAAACTTGTGCGCTTTGTCTATTTTCGAACGGGCCTGTCATGTCCATCATTTCCGCTGAGCGATAACAAGAGCTTGCTTTGTGGCTGTGAATCCGACCATTACATAAACTCCATTCCTGGACGTCTGTTCTAAGTTGCACCGAACACATTAATTAGACGTCGGAGAAATTTGTTGTTGTTGTTGTTGTTTTTGTTTTGTTTTTTTTGTTTTTTTTTTTTTTGTTTGGCTTGCGACAAAAAGCATCGTTAAAACAACGTTGCATATGTCTCTATTCAACGCAGTGCCAAAACGTTGGCAAGACGGTGATCAGAGTTACTGTTGTGACTTGGTCTTAGAATGTTTCCTGCGCGTGAGGTCAATGCACACTTTGCTTCCCTCTTGCCAGTTTTGTAATTCTTTTGTTATATATCAGATCAATCGAAATTGAAGCATTCATATTTGCAAAACAACTCAGTTCAGATTCGCCATATTACATTTTTGTTTTGCACATAAGCTCTGGGTTTGACCATTGCATTTTACTAGTGAGACTAAAGAAACACCTTTGATTGAATGGTGCATTTGAGCAATAAAAAGAAACTAGACCGTTTTCGCTATCGAGTAGCGAAAATTACACTTGGGGGTTACAAAAAATACGACTTTGAATTCTTAACTTCTTACATATCGTCTTTAGACCCAAAGGGTCGAAAATAAACTCAAAATCGTTCTACATCTAACCGTTTTCAAGATAATGGTCAACTTCCGGTTTTTTACTTTGACCATGGCCGAGGAGGTCAAGGTCACCGAGGTCAATATCTCTTACATATCGTCTTTTAAGCCCAAAGAGTCGAAAATAAGCCCAAAATCGCTCTAGCTCTAACCGTTTTCGAGATAATGGCCAACTTCCGGTTTTTGACTTTGAGCATGGCCGAGGAAGTCAAAGTATCCAAAGTACCTCTTACATGTGGTCTGTTAGGTCCAAAGGATCGAAAAAATAAGCCCCAAATCGCTCTATCTCCAACCGTGTTAGAGATAATGACCAACTTCCGGTTTTTGACATTGCCGTGGATGTCAATCGTTCTAGTGGTTAAACAAATGCGGATTTTACGGCGTCTAATCATCATGTATTAGAAGGCCAAATTTCATCACTCTTTAGCAATTTGGAAAAACCCAAGCGCTGCAGCCAACTTAAACTTACACATGCAAGAAGCTGAGACCAGAAAACGAATTTTCACTGTCAAGAAAAAAAGCACAAACGGCTGCCCGCACAAATTCATATAAGCCTTGACCAAGTCAAAGACTTGTCAAGTGTTAAAAAACCCAAAACGCTGCAGCTAACTTAAACTTGCGCAAGCATGCTGTGATGCCTTTCATTGACAGTTGGGCGATCAACACATCGAGGCTGATATCATGCCAGTTTGAACTACTGCTCTCAACTTCTTGCCGCCTCTTTCGCAAATTTGTTTTGTCGTGTTTTAATTGAAAAATTAAGTAAATTTAAAATAAAATTACAGGAGGATCAACTAGACACACTGAAGTTTATCATATCCAAATTTCATCTTTCTAACCCTAACGGCCTCTGACAAGTTTTACGGACAAACTCGAAAAAAAAAACGGAAAAAACATGCCACAACTGCGGCTAAAATTCAATACATCAGGAGATTTTGGCACATATCCAAGTGTAATAAGAAACATACAGCTATCTGAAAATCCGAAAACGAAGGCACCCAGAACAGTGCTTGTATCAAAATCGAACATAAAAAAGGGGGAAAACCCGGAATCCTCATAAATAGCCATAATATTTTATAAAGCACATGAGTTGATTAATGTCTGCCCCAGACATCTATTTGACGTCTCGCCCCGACATCTATTAACGTCTGTACCATGGTTTACATTTGCAGGGTTAAAAATTTATGCATCGATAAATTTCAATCGTAGCTGAAGGGAAATATTTAATATATTTCAAATGTACTAAAATACTCTATCATTTTTATTGAATATCACGGGTTCTTGAAATACCCCCCCCCCCCGCCCTCCAACAGACCACACGCCATACCCCCCTGCCTTGGCCCCGGCTTAAAAACACCCACGCCGTACTACCTGCACGCAATAATCCCGACCTCGATCTAAGGGCAATACCGCCGCTCCTTTTTGTCTGGAAATAAGAGCAAACTCTCAACCCAGTGAAGAGACGGCGTTAGAGATGCGTTGCATAGCCATATCAGATACTGGATTTGGTTATATACATAATCTTAAACCACACCCTTGTCAGCGTTGGGAGAGTGCAATTGTTCAGACGAGGGAAAGATAAGGTAAGAAATATAAGATAGGATGAGAAAGGAAAGATAAGGAGAAAGTGCCATTCCCGATAAAGATTAACTGGCCACTTTTCTATCACATAATCCCGCTCTTGGATCATCCCAGATTTTAGAATGTGTACGAGGTTAATTCCCCTTCAGATTCTAATTTTGAGAAATTATTTCAGTTTGTTTGCTGAAAGGCCAATCATATCTGAAATATCCGATGAGTGATAATGATGCGAATAATAAACAACATATCTAGATACTACTATATATGTTACAGGCAATTTGTGTATTCAGGCAATTCGTGAATTGCCTGAAATTTTCAGGCAATTCGTGAACTGCCTGTAGGGGTCAGGCAATTCATGAATTGACTAAAATTTTCAGGCAATTCGTGAATTGCCTGAAATTAGGGACCAGTCAGTTCACGAATTGCCTGAAACATGTTTTATAAGAGATGTTGAACAAGTTTTGATGTTCTACTTATTGCTACATTTCCTGGGCAGTTTTAAAGCAATAGTTGCTTGTACGTTCATATTTACATCAATCGTACATCAGAAACTCCGTTGACAATTATTTTTTATCATAAATTGTATTCGTCTACTGGTTATTTGAACTAAAACATATCATTCCGTTAACACTGAGTTTCGTGATAAAAGAGCGTTCCGCTGCTTGTTAACTGCAATTGTAACAAGTAATTAGCGTTTATCTTTACATCGATAGTAAATCAAAGAATCGGTTTGCATGCATTTTACCACGCACTCAGTTGCATAATAGCACTTCACTCCGATGCCCGTTAATTGCAATTGTATCAAGTAAAAGGCATAACACAATACTTAAATAGCGGTTACATCGATTTATAATTGCAATTCTAAACCGTAAACTCCCTCAATTTGCTTGCAATTCACCCGGTTGGAAATAACAGACCTCGTTAAAATCTTTAATTTTAAATTCATCACAAGAAATTAAATTGCAATTTTTAGACCTGCTTTCAAATAACGACGGTATTTACTTTTTGTTACTTTTATGCTATAAGACCTAAACCATGGAGTGACTTGGAAGGAAATTGATAGGCCACTTAATTGATTTCCTACTCCGGTGAGAAACATTATTGGCCATTGACCTATTCCGAAAATTGGAGCCCATAGGACAATGTTTTACTCTGGTCGTAATTGCAGTTATGAAGCATGGTCAGGTAAGACACGTATACTAAGATCCCCTATTATATTTCCCCAAGTACATGCCTTAATTGCAATTATTTCGGTTATAAAGAAAGAAATTAACAAATTTGGCTCTGTTAAACAGTTAATATTTTGATACACAAATTGCCTGAAATGTCTTTAGGCAATTTGTGAACAAGGAACCCTTAAATTTCAGGCAGTTCATGAACTGCCTGAAAATATTAGTCAATTCACGAATTGCCTGACCCCTACAGGCAGTTCACGAATTGCCTGTAAATTTCAGGCAATTCACGAATTGCCTGAATACACAAATTGCCTGTAACATATATAGCGATATTGACTATTAAAAATTACAGTTCACATTTATAAGTGTATATAACTGAGTGAAAATTCTTAAAGTCATAAATGATGTAATTCAGAAAACAATTTTCATGACTTTCTTTGCTTATGTCTTTAACATGCACGTAACAATGTGTGCCATTACAAAAGATAACATTTCATTATCGAAGCAAAGATATGCGCAGAATAACGAAAACAGTTTTAAAATGACTCTCAAATATTTCGTTTTCTCTCTTTGGTGCGCTAATCCTCTATGCCCAATATTACCGAGGCCCTCCACCAAATCTTTAGGGTAACTTACGTCTTTTCATATCGTAACAAAAATTTGGTAGTTACATATCTTACAATTTCACCACCTTTAACTTAATTTGTGGAGTAAAATTTAGTCTGCATGTTTATAAACATACCATAGAATATATAAATAAGAATAAGAAGCCTAAACACTTTCTTATTTCCTCGTGGGGACAGCGTACTGCCAATTTCGTACCTGCTCGTAACACTTGTTTCTTGTATGCACACTTTTCAATGATGTGATGCACACATATACGTAACTGATGCCAAGGTTACGAGATTATTATACTTAGTTTTCTTTCAGTTCAGCAAATGTATGTTATTTTGGCACTAATGGGTGTTTATATATACTGAGGCAAGGACATTTCGGGTATAAGAAATTATACCTCATTTATGTGTGTGTCAAGGCAGAAGATCACCATAAGGCTATATCAAAGGCACATCTAGAAAATTCCACTTATGACACAGCAGGTTTATATCAATACATTGTCTTTATGAATACATAAAAGAAGTGAATCATACATAGTGAATAAAGCTATCTAAAAGTTCAAAAGGCAGAACAAATTGTATATTATGTGAAAAAAAAATCTTTGAAAAGATTAAATTTAAACTACAGGACGTTATCAAATTAATGAAACAATGAAATTTTTTATTGGATTTTGATACAGTCGCAATGGAAGGAAAAGAGAACTATCATATTTTTCAAATGTCCGAAACCTCAGATAACAAGACAGATGATAAACAAAGTCGTATGTATGAAACAATGCGACCATTTCTGTGGAGCATGAAAGCGGTGGGCCTGTACCATACCACCACATACTGCGTCGATGTCTCAAATACTGAGAAAGACGAAGAGACCGGAGTCGTAGTTCAACAACAATATCAATGCAAGAAAATAACGCTCTCCAAATTTTACTCATTCTGTGTTTGTCTTATTCTTGTCGCAAATGTAGGAAGAATGTTAACAAGTTTCAATATCACCTCAAAGTTTGAACTATTAGAATTTCTTCCTGCGATGGTAGTAGTGTCTTGGGTAGTGAATTGCGCTACTAACGCTGCTTCCTGTTTTCGAGCCTCACATCGATATGACTGTTTGACTGAATTCTTCCTGGAGTATGACAAGTCTGGCCCTCATCGTTGCCTTAGAAAATGTAGGCGAGCTGTTTGGATATATACCATATTGTGTTGGATAGTAGTTTTGTTCAATATGATCATTGGCTTTTATATACTCTTCATGACGTCAGAATTTGATATGCTGGCAACGCCTATTAAGACTGGTTCGAAGTATATGATATACGCAAAAGGAGCCGTTTACGCAATACACTTCTTTTTGCTGTGTGCATGGATATTTCCAACGGGTTTGCTGTTTATGATATGTCATATTTTAAACTCTGATTTCACCGAATTTTGCACATCGCTAAAAGCCCGAATTATCGCCAGTAACACGTCACTTCCGGCAGATCTACAGCAGCTCAGGTTGCGTCATGCATTTTTATGCAAACTAGTTTCACATGCGGATAACAGTCTATCGATGATAAATGGAATCTCCCTAGGAATATGTAGTCTGCAACTGACTGTTAATCTATATAACTTAATTTATCATAACGACTTGAAGGAAAACACTGCCGTTCTAGCGTCTCTCTTGTTCTGGACGATTGCAGCTTCTATCATTATCACAGTTATATGCTTTGGCAGCGCATCGGTCAACGTCAAGGCACACGAACCATTGGATTATATGTTTCCGATCACATACACAAATATATCGGAACAAGAGGCCTTCCAGGTTCAACTATTCCTGGCTAAGTTAAATGGGCCTCCTATTGGATTAACGGCATTGAAGATGTTTGTAATAGATAAGCCCACTATTCTTACCATTTTGGGTTTATTGTTGACCTATTTTCTCCTTCTAATCGAGTTTACACCTGCCTCTAGTGATTCTGGTCCACCATTTAGTAGTTGCAATTGTACTTATATACTAAATAACACGCTTCAATGTTAGACATTTATAACATATTTTCGTCTATTTTCGAAGTGACATGTCATGCCCACCATTTCCGGTGAGTGATAACAGGAGAATGTTGATTTTGGATTGTGAGTCCGACGTCTATACAACATTCGTTTAACGAACATTAATTCTACGTTGCACCAAAGCTATTGATTAGACGTCTT
The DNA here is from genome assembly GCA_949752745.1 of Protula sp. h YS-2021. Taxonomy (NCBI): domain Eukaryota; kingdom Metazoa; phylum Annelida; class Polychaeta; order Sabellida; family Serpulidae; genus Protula; species Protula sp. h YS-2021. The sequence continues at coordinate 14,126,632 of OX457026.1, forward strand.
TTTTGCAAATATAAGCAACGTTAATACAACGTTGCATATGCAACCTCTGTACAATGCTGTACAAAAAAAAAAAAAAGACGCGGTGGTAAGGCGTTGATCTACGAACGCGACCAATCACAACCATATTACAACCAGAGTTGGTGTTGTGATTTGGTCGGGTCGACATCGCCACCTGAAATCGGCGTTGGAATGTTTACTGGGCGTGACGTCCCTGCACACCTTGACAGAGGGACGTATTTCCATGTACTTCCCTCTTTGTTTTGTAATTCCTTTATTATATGTCATGCTTTTTTCAGACCAATTTTAAAATCATATTAAATGTCAGTATTCATATGTGAAAAACAAATCACGCGAGTGCGAGTGACAATTCAGGTTCGCCATATTTCATTTTTGTTTTGCCCATAAGCGTTTGGTTAAAGAACACCCACTACCTTTGATTTGCTGGTAGATATCTGTGTAAATAAAAAGAAACAAAAAGATATAGCTATCTAAAAATCTAAAAGTCTGGAAACGAAGGGGCCAAGAACAGCTGTGTCTGTATCAAAATGGAACATAAAATGTTCCATAAGAACCCGAGCCCTCTATAGATGTAATACTTAACAGGGAAAGTGTGTAGGGAAAAGGTGGATGACCCCCCTCCCCCATCCCCCCCCCCCACCCTCCGCTTCAAACTTCCAAAATGCTCGCCAAAAGTTCGCTTTGACCAAATACATTTAACACTGACTATTTTGTCAGCAAATACATCAAGCACAAGCAACTTTCCATGTTCATCTTTTTTATAATTGAACGATGGGAGGTAAGTGGGTACGAAAAGACGGATCTGTTTAGGGATTGTCAAATGACAGTGAGTAAATGGGTGTTCTAATGGATAAAAGTCGTACTTTCCGTGAAATACCTATTAAAAGTCCGAGTGTATGAGCAATGAATTTCATTTCGCCTTAGCTGTTATTTGCCATTTGTGGTTGGTAGGTGTCTGCGAATCGAATTGCACTGTCTGGATCAATATTCCAGATCAGATTATTTTTTTTTTGACTTCTACACAACACCATTCTCCTGTAGTCTATCAGATAACGGTCTCCTAACGTCAGTACAACGTCGCTGTCGCAGCAGTGCTCCCACAACCCACAAGAACTCTGTGCTGATTAACGTCTCGTCTCGACGTCCTTGTAACGTCTGTACAGTGGTTCACACTGTACTTAAATGCTGTATCATTTTCACAGAATCTGTAAAATATCACAGGGTCTTGGATTACTCCCCTAACAGACCATACGCCATACCCCCTCCCCAACGCCCATGCCCCGGTTTAAAAACCACCCCGCCCTACTACCTGGATTTGGTTATATATTAAATCTTAAACCACACCCTTGTCAACGTTGGGAGAGCGCAGTTGTTCAGACGCAGGGAAAGATAAACTAAGAAAGATAAGAAAAGAAAGGGAAGATAAGGAGATAGTGCTATTCCTGATAAAAATTAACTAGAAGTTCTGCAGTTACATAATCCCGCTCTTGGATAATGCAGGATGTTAATTCCAATCATTGCTGGGACTTTTTTATAAAGATTGGTGTAAGGACTTTGCAATGACAGATATGCAATAACTGGGCTACTGATACACTGTGATGTGTATGAGGAGCCCCTCTCGTCAAAACATTGATCAAGAATCGACAAAGATGACAGAGATTGGCGGAACCTTCTCCCTCCCCCATATCTGCTTTTCTAGTTCCGTGAAAGGCTTCACATTCTAAGTCATTCAAGTAATGAAAAATACTAGGAAAATCTCCGATTCATTTTTACGAATTCTGACTTTCATTGCCACTGGTTACATGACGTCACTGTCCAGTATTTATTGTGCCGGATATACGCAAAAGGAACCGTTTACGCAATACACTTCTTCTTGCTGTGCGCATGGATATTTCCAACGGGTTTGCTGTTTATGATATGTCATATTCTAAACTCTGATTTCACCGAATTTTGCACATCACTAAAAGCCCGAATTATCGCCAGTAACACGTCACTTCCAGCAGATCTACAGCAGCTCAGGTTACGCAATGCGTTTTTATGCAAATTAGTTTCACATGCGGATAACAGTAAATGGAATCTCCTTAGGAATATGTAGTCTGCAACTGACTGTTAATCTATATAACTTAATTTATCATAACGATTTGAAGGAAAACACTGCAGTTCTAGCGTCTCTCTTGTTCTGGACGATTGCAGCTTCTATCATTATCACAGTTATATGCTTTGGCAGCGCATCGGTCAACGTCAAGGCACACGAACCATTGGATTATATGTTTCCGATCACATACACAAATATATCGGAACAAGAGGCCTTCCAGGTTCAACTATTCCTAGCCAAGTTAAATGGGCCTCCTATTGGATTAACGGCATTGAAAATGTTTGTAATAGATAAACCCACTATTCTTACCATTCTGGGTTTATTGTTGAACTATTTTCTCCTTCTAATCGAGTTTACGCCCGCCTCCAGTGATTCTGGTGCACCTGTCAGTAGTTGCAATTGTACTTATATACTAAATAACACGCTTCAATGTTAGACATTTATACCACGTGTTCGTCTATTTTCGAAGTGGCCTCTCATGTCCACCATTTCCGGTGAGCGATAACAGGAGGACGTTGCTTTTTGGGTTGTCAGTCCGACGTCTATACAACATTCGATTTCCGGACGCTAATTCTAAGTTGCAGGAAAGATATTGATTAGACTGTCTTTTTTGCAAATAAAAGCAACGTCAAAACAACGTTGTATATGCAACGTTTGTACAATGCTGTGCAAAAAAATAAAAATAAAAAAAGTAATAAAAAAAAACACGGTGGTAAGGCGTTGATCTACGAACGCGACCAATCACAACCATATTACAACCAGAGTTAGTGTTGTGATTTGGTCGAGTCGACATCACCACCTGAAGTCGGCGTTGGAATGTTTACTGTGCGTGACGTCACTGCACACCTTGACAGAGGGACGTCTTTCCATGTACTTCCCTATTTGCCAGTTTTGTAATTCCTTTAGTATATGTCATGATTTTTTTCAGACCAGTTTTAAAATCAATTTAAATGACAGTATTCATATGTGAAAACAAATCACGTGACTGCGAGTGACAGTTCAGGTTCGCCATATTTTGTTTTGTCCATAAGCGTCTGGTTTGACCATTGTATTTCAAAGGCAAATTAAAGAACATCCACTTCTTTTGATTTGCTGGTATATCTGTGTAAATAAAAGAATTAAGAAACATATAGCTATCTAAAAATCTGAAAACGAAGGGGCCCAGAACAGTGCCTGTATCAAAATGGAAAATGTTGGCTGAGAGCATGAGCCCTCTATACATGTAATACTTAACAAAAGTGTGCAGGGAAAAGGTGGATGACCCCCACCCCCCCCCCCCAAAAAAAAAAACAAAAAACCTTCCACTTCAAACTTCCAAAATGCTCACCAAAAGTTCGCTTTGACCAAATACATTTAACACTGACTATTTTGTCAGCACATAGATCAAGCACAAGCAACTTTCCACGCTCATCTTTTTTTATAATTGAACGATGGGAGGTAAGTGGGTACGAAAAGACGGATTTGTTTAGGGATTGTCAAATGACAGTGAGTAAATGGGTGTTCTAATGGATAAAAGTCGTACTTTCCGTGAAATACCTATTAAAAGTCCGAGTGTATGAGCAATGAATTTCATTTCGCCTTTGCTGTTATTTGCCATTTGTGGTTGGTTGATGTCTGCGAATCGAATTGCACTGTCTGGATCAATATTCCAGATCAGATTATTTTTTTCGACTTCTACACAACACCATTCTCCTGTAGTCTATCCGATAACGGTCTCTTAACGCCAGTACAATGTCGCTGTCTCAGCAATGCTCCCACAACCCACAAGAATTCGGTGTTTATTAACGTCTCGTCCCCACATCTATTTAACGTCTATACAGTGGTTCACGGGTTTGAAAATTTGTGTATCGATAAATTTGAATGATAGCTGAATGGAAAGATTTATTTTTCAAATTTCATATATACTTAAATGCTGTATCATTTTAACTGCATCTGTAAAATATCACAAAGTCTTGGATTACTCACCTAACAGACCATACGTCATACCCCCCCCCCTCCACGTCCATGCCCCCGGCTCAAAAACCACCACGCCCTACTACCTTCAGTTACCCTGACTCGAGATCGGAGAAGAACAATACGCCCGTTCTTTTTTGGTCTGGAAATAAGAGAAAACTCTCTGCCCAGTAAAAGAGGCGATTGGATAGACATCTCTGACACTGGATTTGGTTATATATTAAATCTTAAACCACACCCTAGTCAACGTTGAGAGAGCGCAGTTGTTCAGATCCAAAGAAAGATGAGATAAGAAAGGAAAGATAAGGAGAAAGTGCTATTCCTGATAAAAATTGAATAGCCGCTCTGCAGTTACATAATCCCGATCTTGGATAATGTAGGATGTTAATTCCCATCGTTGCTACTTAGAAGCTACCGCAAAACAACCAACTGCGACTTTTTATAAAGATTGGTGTAAGGACTTTGCAATGACAAATGTGCAGTAACTGGGCTACTGATACTCTATGATGTGTGTAAGGAGCCCCTCTCGTCAAAATATTGATAAAGATTCGACAAAAATGACAGATTGGCGGAACCTCCCCCCCCCCCCCCCTCCTTCCCCGTATCCGCTTTTTCCGTTCCGTTAAATGCTTCTTAAGTCATTCAAGGAATGAAAAAAATACTGGGAAAAATCTCCGATTCATTTTTAAGAATTCTGACTTTCATTGCCACTGGTTACATGACGTCACTGGTCCAGTATTTATTATGCCGGAGGGTTTCATATTTTACTCACGAAAGTTCAAGGCAGTCAATGAATACAAGACGCAAGCTTCCTGGAGAAAATTTCCAAATGATGACGAAACAGGAAGGCCAGTTTGCAGGGCCGGAATTCATAAAGACGGTTTAACTTAGCCCTGGTCCAAGGTTAGGCTCCCAGAGTGGGGCCTCAAAATGATTATTACTGTTGCTGTTATTGTTCTTCTTGTTGTTTAAGGGCTAGTTAATTATCTTTTCACATTGGAAGAGATCTTGGGCGCGTTTCAGGATGTCAAAATAGTGACTATACGAAGAACGTTTCAATTTGGTCGAGATTTCTGCGGGGGCCTTGCAATGAATTCCCTCCTCCCCTCCACCCCGCCTCATTTGCCGGTAAAAATTTAAGCAAACCACACGAATGTGGCAGAAGCTGAATTCATCGGACTATCAAAACAAATAAAGTCAGCCTTTGTTTTTCAGCCATTGTTATTGTCTCGGTCACACCGGGACTTGGGGTCATACCACGTCATATCACGCCCTGCGGCAAACAAGTTTAAAAACAAAAATCTGTTTGACATTCCTGAACTATTTTCTTGCCAGCATCAAATTAAACTTGTGGCCAATGGAGTGGCATGTACACACGTTGGCTTTAAATTTCAAATTAATTCCAGAACCAAATGGCATTCTAATTGGATGTTGTTGTCCAACAGCTAACCTTTCTGGCGGTTCGCTCTGTTCTATTTTTACTATAGGGGCACTGTGGATTCTGCGAAAGTAGTACTCTTATTCTGACACAGGGACTACTTTTAAAATCTATCCGCTTTGTGCTGATACATTACAGACTGATGCCTATAGAGGTCAGTCATTTAAAGACAACGAGGGTTAGGTACAGGGGGCTGTGACCGGGAGTTCCGTTGGTGGTACGACGCCTTCAAATGACATTCCTTTCTCACAACATCATTTAAGGAATATTTCCGAGTTTTTTTCTTTTCCTTTTTTTTACAATCGATCAATTCGACCATAAAAACACGACTTTAATGATATCACTCATTCTCCAGATTCTGATGTTTCATATTTCTTCATACGGAAATATCGCAACTTCTCTTTTTCATGAAAAAAGAAAAGAAAAACAGAAATTAAAAACTAAATCGAAATTCCAAGAATCCTGTTGAAACTATGTGTCGACACTCCCCTGGTGAAGGTTGAAAATTCTAAAATAAAATCCAGTCTCTAATAACAGTGTTGCCACGGAGTCGTCAAGAAAAAAAAGGATAAAAAAAAGGATAAAAAAGGATAAATTTGAGAAAAAAAAGTATGAAAAAAAGGATAATTCATATTTTGCTGAAGATCGAGAAAACATTAATGTTAATCATATTGCATCATTTTTTTTGTAATTTCAAGGTTCGCGCTGGGTTCTCAGGAAAGTGAGTCAAAGGGAAAGTGTGACTCAGGTCCAGAAAAACTCGGTGGGTTCCGAAAAAGTGAATCATTTCGTAAAAAATGCCCAAAAAGTGGACAAAAACCCCGCCAACGCGAACCCTCAATTTATAGTGCTCGTTTTCACAGCGATTAAAAAATGTTTGCACACCTGATTGTACTTTGTGCCAAAAGAAGAGTTTTGAAAATTGGTACTAAATATTTTAAATGCCCCCATTTAGGCAATTTTTAGCGGATCGCCAAAAAAAAGTAATTTTTCAAGACAGGCCTAACTAGAGAATAAATGTTCAAAATTGGAAAGGAATCGGATCAAAATTGTGGGAGAAGAACCATTTTGAAAACTGGCAATCGAAAAATTTTAAATGCCCCCAATTTAGCCAATTTTTGGCGGATCGCGAAAAAAAATTTTTTAAAGAGAGGCCTACCCGCAGAACATTCCATCCGATCAAAACTGAGGGAGAAGCAGCATTTTAATCTAAGTAAAAGTTTACACACGTACATACGTACATACAGACGACAGATATCCCTCTATTGATGTGATAAGACCAGCCCGACATGGTCGGCTGGTCTAAAAAAAGGTGCGTACGTACTTTATCGATGGTCCCTAGGGACATGCAACTCAAATTGATAGAATGAAGTTATTGAAAATCATTCAAGAAATAACAAGTTTGTCCAAGGACAAAGTCCCAGCTTACGAAAAGAAATAAGACCAATTCCAGTGTGCATGAGCAAGGGAATTTTCCTGAAAATTTGGGCTTCAAAAGACGAGACGGCAAAAGGCTAGCTCAATAATTAATTTAGCACCGGACCAGAACATAGACCGATAAATGCATACAAAGATTTGTTTCCCAGAAAAATGGGATAAAATTTTTTGTATCTCTGGTAGACTGGCTAGTCTGCCATAGATGCCTTCAAACAACGCTCGCATTTCGGATCAGCGCGCATATTTATGTCTCGATGCACGTTTCTTATTGAAACAAGAGCGCATGTTTATTTAATTTGCGTTGATGCTCGGCTCTCATTTTGGAACTGTGCACATGTTTATTTCACTTGCGTTGATGCGCAGTTCGCAATTCCGACCAGCACTCATGCTTATATACCTTTTGTCGATGTGTGGTTCGCATTTCGGACCAGTTTGCATGTTTATTTAATTTGTGTTGATGAGCAGTTCAAATTTCGGACCATTGCGAATGTTTATTTAACTTGCGTTGATACGCGGTTCGAATTTCGGACCAGTGCGCATGTTTATTCAACTTGCGTTGATTAGCAGTTCGAATTTCGGACCATTGCGCATGTTTATTTAACTTGCGTTGATGCGCGGTGCTTATTTTGGACCAGTTCGGATGTTTATTTGTCTTCCGTCGATGCGCGGTTCACATTTCGGATCAATGCTCATGTCTATTTAACTTGCATCAATGCACAGTGCTTATCTTTGACTACTGCGCATGTTTATGTAACTTGCATCGATGTCCGGTTGTTAAATGTGACCACTGGGCAAGTTCATTCCCACTTGGCATTGAAAATGCCAAATGGGGATGGATTGCCTCGAATTCTTCACCTATTTTTCCTTTTTTTTCTCGCTTTTTAAAAATTTTTTTCTTCTTCCGCCGAATCGGTTTCCAGACATCTCCTCCGAGACCGCTGAAGCTAGACCAACCAAACTTGGCACATGTATGGAGGGTCATCTGAAGTGGTGCACCTGATAAAAATTTTTGACCTTGACCTTACTGGTCAAGGTCAAATCGCGAAAAAGGTCAAAAGGTTTTCAGGCAATTACTGCAAGGCCGTTGAAGCTAGAACATCCAAACTTGGCACGTATATAAAAAGCAATGTGGTCTGAAGCAACCGATAAAAATTTTTGACCTTGACCTTGACCATGACCTTGAAATCGTGAAAGACGTCATTTAAGAAAAACAATGAGTTATCTCGAAAACGGTAAGAGATAGAGCAATTTTGACCTCATTTTCGACCTCCACTCCCTATACGACGATACGTAAGGTATAACTTCCGGTGTCCTTGACCTCCAGGTCACTTTCGAGCCCCAAACCGGAAGTTGGCCCTTATCTCGAAAACGGTAAGAGATAGAGCAATTTTGACCTCATTTTCGACCTCCCCCCCCCCTATACGACGATACGTAAGGTATAACTTCCGGTGTCCTTGACCTCCAGGTCACTTTCGAGCCCCAAACCGGAAGTTGGCCCTTATCTCGAAAACGGTAAGAGATAGAGGAATCAGTTTCCAGACATGTCCACCAAGACCGTTGAAACTAGGCCAGCCAAACTTAGCACATGAATAGAGGTCATCTGAAGTGGTACACCTGATAAAATTTTTTTACCTTGACCTTAACGGTATAGTTGGCAGTATTTAGGAGGATATTCTACATTCAGACATGTGAAAATTGTTAACAATTAGTAATATCATCTACGTTCCGTTTTAAGTTATCATTCCAAGTGGGGTCTAATTCGCTGTGCGAATTTCGGTCTAGTTTAACTTGTGTTTACGCGCTGTAGGAGGAGATTCATTTAATTTTTTTCAAAAATTCCGAAAAAAAAAATTCGAAAGTTTTACCAATTCTCTCAAAAAGTAGCAAGCCGTATGCATGACCCCTAGAAACGGCTCATATAAAAAAAAATAAATGAACTCTGATAAAAACCGAAGGAGGAAATGCAGTTTGGATTTTTTTCTTCAAAAATTCCTTGATCGACTCAAAAAAGCACAGGCCGTATTCACGACACCCTAAGCATGCCTCAACCCCAAAATAAATGATGTCTGATCAAAAGTGTAGGAGAAGATACACTTTGAGGTAGTTTAATCAAAAATTCCCCCCAAAATCAAAAATTTCCAAGTTGAGTCAAATAGCACAAACCCTATGTCCGACCCACCTAATGATGAATCATACAAAAAATAAATGAAATCGGATAAAAACTGTAGGAGGAAATGCATTTTGAAGTCTTTCTTCAAAAATTCCCCAAAAATACAAAAATTGTCGGATCGACTAAAAAGTGCAAGCCATATGCTCAACCCCTTAGGGACGCCTCATATCAAAAGAAAAAAACGAAATCCGTTCAAAACTGTAGGGGGGAAATGCATTTTGAAGTTTTTTCCTAAAAATATAAAAAAAGCACAAACCATACGCACGACCCTTTAGAGGTGCCTCATACCAAAAATAAATGACATCGGATCAAAAATGTAGGAAGGGATACATTTTAATTTCTTTTTCTTAAAAAATTCCCCAAAAATTCAAAAATAAATGACATCGACTCAAAATTGTAGGAGTAGATGCATTTTGAATTATTTTCGAAATTTTTGCTTAAAAAATTCCCCAAAAATTCAAAAAATCACCCGATCGACAAAAAAAAGCACAAGCCGTATGTATGACCTTTAGGGGTGCCTCATATATCGGGAAATAAATGACATCGGGTCAAAAATGCAGGAGGAGATACATTTTATATTTTTTCTTCAAAAATTCGCCAAAAGTTCAAAAATCATCGGATCGACTAGAAAAGCACAAGCCGTGTGCATGAACGCTTAGAAATGTCTCACACCAAAAATAAATGACATTGACTCAAAATTGTAGGAGTAGATGCATTTTGAATTATTTTCGAGATTTTTGCTTAAAAAATTCCCAAAAAATTCAAAAATTGTCCGAGCGACTAAAAAAGCACAAGCCGTATGCACGACCCTTTAGGGGTGCCTCACATCAAAAATAAGTGACATAGGGTCAAAAATGTAGGAGGAGATACATTTTAAATTTTTTTTCTGCAAAAATTCGCCAAAAATTCAAAAATCATCGGATCGACTAGAAAAGCACAAGCCGTATGCACGATTCCTTAGCGATGACTCACAATAAAAATAAATGACATCGGATCAAAATTGTAGGAGGAGATGCATTTTGAAACAAGTTTACTAAATAAACCACTAACTAACTAACTAACGGACGCAATCCGCAAACCGATAGGAATAAACCAGCTTACGTGTAATGTAAGCTGGGCTAAAAACTGCTCAACATCATTTGGAATACTGGATATTTTACAGTGTGATAAGACATTGAATAAGTTTACAGAATATATGTATCAATTCCATGAAAAAAATACCCTTTCTCTACAGATGTATTGATTTTAACAACAGACGCTGCAAAAAAGTTGGAAATCACCTACATGTACAGTGTAAGAGCGGTTAATATTATGGCCTAATCATGACTAGGGTGAGAAAAAATTATAGCAGAAAAAAAAAACATATAACTAATTAGAAAAAAATGATATTTTGAACGGAAAAAAAAATGGAAAAAAAAGTACCAAAATAAAAAAAAGGACGAAAAGCGAAAAAAAGGATAAAAAAAAGGATGAAAATTAAAAAAAGTATAAAAAAAAGTATTTAAGGATAAAAAAAGGATAAAATCGGGCTTTTTCAAAAAAAAGGATAATCCTTTTAAACAAGTTTGTCCAAGGACAAAGTCCCAGCTTACGAAAAGCAATAAGACCAATTCCAGCGTGCATAAGCGAAGGAATTTCCCTGAAATATCAAGCTTCAAAAGATGAGACGGCAAAGAGCTAGCTCAATAATTAATTTAGCACCGGACCAGAACATAGATCGATAAATGCATACAAAGATTTCTTTCCAAGAAAAATGGGGAACAGATTTTTTGTATATCTGGTAGACCGGATAGTTCGCCATAGATGCCTTCAAACAACGCTCGCATTTCGGACCAGTGCGCATATTTATGTAACTTGCCTCGATGCGCGGTTCTAATTCAGACAAGTGCGCATGTTTATTTAATTTGCGTTGATGCGCGGCTCTCATTTTGGAACAGTGCACATGTTTATTTAACTTAATAAAGATTAATGCGCGGTTCTTATTCCAGACCAATGCGCATGTTCATTTTACTTTCGTACTTATTTTGGACAAGTGCACAAGTTTCCTTAGGTTGTCTTGATGCGTGGGTCACAACTTTCGTACATTATCGCCCAATGTTCCCTATTACCGCCCACCCGAAAAATATTATATTTATCATATTATCGGGTCCTAGAATTGTTTTCTGCACTTTTAAAGCGAAAATTACAACTTTCTTGCATTATCGCCCAATATTCCCTATTATCGCTTACCCGAAAAATATCACATTTATCATATTTTCGGGTCATAGAATTGATTCCTGCACTTTTAAAGCGAAAATTACAATTTTCTTGCATTATCGCCCAATGTTCCCTATGATCGCCGACACGAAAAATATCATATTTATCATATTTTCGGGTCATAGAATTGATTATTGCACTTTTAAAGCAAAAATTACAACTTTCTTACATTATCGCCCAATGTTCCCTATTATCGCCCACACGAAAAATATCACATTTATCATATTTTCGAGTCATAGAATTGTTTCCTGCACTTTTAAAGCGAAATTTACAACTTTCTTGCACTATCGCCCAATGTTCCCTATTATCGACCACCCGAAAAATATCATATTTATCATATTTTCGGGTCACAGAATTGATTCCTGCACTTTTAAAGATAAAAATTACAATTTTCTTACATTATCGCCCAATATTCCCTACTATCGCCCACCCGAAAAATATCACATTTATCATATTTTCGGGTCATAGAATTGATTCCTGCACTTTTAAAGCGAAAATAACAACTTTCTTGCATTATCGCCCAATATTCCCTATTATCGCCCATCCGAAAAATATCATATTTATCATATTTTCGGGTTATAGAATTGATTCCTGCTCTTTTAAAGCGAAAATTACAACTTTCTTACATTATCGCCCAATGTTACCTATTATCGCCCACACGAAAAATATTATATTTATCATATTTTCGGGTCCTAGAATTGTTTCCTGCACTTTTAAAGCGAAAATTACAACTTTCTTGCTTCATCGCCCAATATTCCCTGTTATCGCCCACCCGTAAAATATCACATTGATCATATTTTCGGGTCATAGAATTGATTCCTGCTCTTTTAAAGCGAAAATTACAACTTTCTTACATTATCGCCCAATGTTACCTATTATCGCCCACACGAAAAATATTATATTTATCATATTTTCGGGTCCTAGAATTGTTTCCTGCACTTTAAAAGCGAAAATTACAACTTTCTTTCATTATCGCCCAATGTTCCCTATTATCGCCCACACGAAAAATATCATATTTCTCATATTTTCGGGTTATAGAGTTGTATTCTGCTCTTTTAAAGCGAAAATTACAATTTCTTACATTATCGCCCAATGTTCCCATTATCGCCCACACGAAAAATATTATATTTATCATATTTTCGGGTCCTAGAATTGTTTCCTGCACTTTTAAAGCGAAAAATACAACTTTCTTGCTTTATCACCCAATATTCCCTGTTATCGCCCACCCGTAAAATATCACATTGATCATATTTTCGGGTCACAGAATTGATTCCTGCACTTTTAAAGCGAAAATTACAACATTCTTGCATTATCGCCCAATGCTCCCTATTATCGCCCATCCGAAAAATATTATATTTATCATATTTTCGGGTTATAGAATTGATTCCTTCTCTTTTAAAGCGAAAATTACAACTTTCGTACATTATCGCCCAATGTTCCCTACTATCGCCCATACGAAAAATATTATATTTATCATATTTTCGGGTCCTAGAATTGTTTCCTGCACTTTTAAAAGCGAAAATTACAACTTTCTTGCTTTATCGCCCAATATTCCCTGTTATCGCCCACCCGTAAAATATCACATTGATCATATTTTCGGGTCACAGAATTGATTCCTGCACTTTAAAAGCGAAAATTATAACTTTCTTGCATTAAAGCCCAATGTTCCCTATTATCGCCCACACGAAAAAATCACATTTATCATATTTTCGGGTCATAGAATTGATTCCTGCACTTTTTAAGCGAAAATTACAATTTTCTTACATTATCGCCCAATATTCCCTATTATCGCCTATCCGAAAAATATCACATTTATCATATTTTCGGGTCATAGAATTGATCCCTGCACTTTTAAAGCGAAAATTACAACTTTCTTGCATTATCGCCCAATGCTCCCTATTATCGCCCACACGAAAAATATCATATTTATCATATTTTCGGGTTATAGAATTGATTCCTGCTCTTTTAAAGCGAATATTACAACTTTTTTGCATTATCGCAAAATGTTCCCTATTATCGCCCACCTGAAAAATATTATATTTATCATATTTTCGGGTCCTAGAATTGTTTCCTGCACATTCAAAGCGAAAATTACAACTTTCTTGCTTTATCGCCCAATGTTCCCTATTATCGCCCACTTGAAAATATCATAGAAATGACCTACTGACAACAAAATTACTGAAAAATCAAACCAAAAGTACTTGCATGTAACATATTGTGCCAATCTGCAAATTGAAACTGCTTTTTTAAGAAGAAAAATGGAAATTTCCATTTTTTCAAAAGCTGCAAACTTCGAAGCTCAGTAGATTCAAAAATAAGGCGAAATTCAAAAATCGAAGAATGTACTTTTTTCACCCCTTAGTTCTAGTTTCTTCATAACAAATTTCGGAATCTTCCGATGAAAAATGAGGGACTAGATAGATTTTTTCGTATTTTGCCCAAATTGGCAATAAAATCGCCAAAAATGGTTTAAACCAAAAAATAAAAAAAATTCCTAATGCAGTAGAAGGTTAAAAACTCGCGTTTAAAATTTGGTTCGAATCGAATGAAAAATAAAAAAGATATACCACTTTAACTACTTTGTTAAGAAAAAAAAATGGAAATTTGCCAATTTTTAGAAGTTGCAAACTTTGAGGCTCAGTAGATTCAAAAATAAGGCGAAATTCAAAAATCGAAAAAAATTCTTTTTTCACCCCTTAGTTCTAGTTTCTTCATGAAAAATTTCGGAATCTTCCGATGAAAAATGAGGGACTAGATAGGTTTTTTCGTATTTTGCCCAAATTGGCAATAAAATCGCCAAAAATGGTTTAAACCAAAAAATAAAAAAATTCCTAATGCAGTAGAAGGTTAAAAACTCGTGTTAAAAATTTGGTACGAATCGGATAAAAAAAAAATTCCATTTTAACTACTTTGTTAAGAAAAAAAATTGGAAATTTGCCAATTTTTAGAAGTTGCAAACTTTGAAGCTCAGTAGATTCAAAAATAAGGCGAAATACAAAAATCGAAAAAAGTACTTTTTTTACCCCTTAGTCCTAGTTTCTTCATAAAAAATTTCGGAATCTTCCGATGAAAAATGAGGGACTAGATAGGTTTTTTTCGTATTTCGCCCAAATTGGCAATAAAATCGCCAAAAATGGTTTAAACCGCAAGAATAAAAATATTTCCTAATGCAGTAAAGGGTTAGGAACTCGTGTTTAAAATTTGGTAAGAATCGGATAAAAAATAAAAAGTTATTCACTTTTAACGGTCGCGGGACGGACGGACGGACAGACGGACGACACTTGCCCCCATCTGTATAGCCCTGTTGGCTAAAAAGCCAACTGGGCTAAAAAAAAAGACATCGGATCAAAAATGTAGGACGAGATACATTTTAAATTTTTTTCTTCAAAAATTCCCCAAAAATTAAAAAATCACCCCATCGACTAGAAAAGCACAAGCCGTATGCACGACACTTTAGGGGTGCCTCATACCAAAAATAAATCACATCGGGTCAAAAATGTAGGAGGAGACACATTTTAAATTTTTTCTTCAAAAATTCCCCTAAAATTCAAAAATCCCCCGATCGACTAAAAAGCACAAGCCGTATGCACGACTCCTTTGGGATGCCTCACACCAAAAATAAATGACATCGAATCAAAATTGTAGGAGTAGATGCATTTTGAATTATTTCGAAAATTTTGCTTTAAAAATTCCCCAAAAATACAAAAATTGCGCGATCGACTAAAAAAGCACAAGCCGTATGCACGACCCTTTAGGGGTGCCTCATACCAAAAATAAATGACATCGGGTCAAAATGTAGGAGGAGATACATTTTAAAAATTTTTCTTTAAAAATTCGCCAAAAATTCAAAAATCACCCGATCGACTAGAAAAGCACAAGCCGTATGCACGACCCCTTAGGGATGCCTCACACCAAAAATAAATGACATCGGATCAAAATTGTAGGAGGAGATGCATTTTGAACCAAAGTTTACTAAATAAACAACTAACTAACTAACTAACTAACTAACTAACTAACTAACTAACGGACACCGCCCGCAAACCGATAGGAATACCCCAGCTTACGTGTAACGTAAGCTGGGCTAAAAAGGATGATGTGGCAACACTGTAATAACCAGTTACACTTTCTTTCAATATCTTTCCATAGGAAATAGAAACTGTTCATTTTAGTGTTGCTTCGATAACCAACACCAAAAACCATGGCATTAAGCTTTATGTAATTTCCTCGAGCCCCCGAGTCTTCCTATCCCTACCAGAATCGTGCGCATGTTTTCTACCGTTCCCCCACCCACCCTCTCCCCCCTCTAAGAATAAACAGCGTGTTTATTGAATGTTTAATTGCAATTGTGAGGAGTTTTTTAATTTCGCTAATGGCAACTCCACATGGAAACCTTTTCGATTCTTCGAATCTTGCTTTCCGAACAATTTCAGAGTTTTGAGGTACTATTTTCCATATTTTTTAATGCACAAAAACCTTGCTATTGCAAAACACACTTGCTGTTTTATTACTATTTATTTATATTCATTTATTTATTGCTGAATTTGTTAATTAACCAAAGCTTATTATGGTATCAATATTAAATTCAAATGAGTGTGAAGCATTCGAAACAGTGAATCAAAAACATTAAAGCAGTGGGTTATTGAACCACTTCATGGACAAAAACACTGCTTATAAGGACTGTGGTGAATTCGCAGCGCCAAATGTGCAGTGCGGAACCCACTGATTTCACAAAATAAACAAAACAACAAAAGCAAAACAACAACAAATTACAACAGCAAGGATTTTTGCTAAAGTTCTCAATTTTTAACAGAATTTTAAAAAAAATAAAAACACTTCTGTAATAACCAGCTGATACATAACTCGAATTTTCAGAGGTGTGTGTGTGTGGGGGGGGGGGGGTGAGGGGCTGGTGGAAGTCATCTAAGGGACATAATCTGTCGGCTGGTGTGTCACACTTCACCATGAATCATATCCATGTTAACATAGACCCTGTGGTTTCAGAAAATATATATATGTTCCCACCCCTCTTGCTTCGAGTCCTTCGATCCAAAGTCGTTACGCCCCAATCCCTTCTGTCCCGGGTTCTATCTGGGTAAACGACAACCCCGAATGGAACAAGCAAATCTTCGAACCGAGACAAGTTAACAAAAATCTTCGAACAGAGACAAATTAACAAACACTTTGCCGGTGTTCCGTGCTGAGAAACATGCCCGTGACGAGAAACATCACCCTTTTCTGGAACGCACCGGGCCGTTCTGAGAAATCACCGTGCTCGGAGACATCACTTAATCCTATTAGTTATCCTCTAGCCAAATACTTGGCTTACTATAAGTCAGCAAACAATCGTGTTTCCTAAGAAGCTAGTGGGGTTATTTTAAAGGGAACTTGAATAGGGAAATAAAATCCTTTTCTCGTCATATTTTATTGAACAATAATTATGTAACTGAAAGCTTCACAAATTTTCAACCACCTGAAAGATACGATCCATCAGTCTAGCAATGAATAAATAACTGATAATTTAAAATTAAATATATGATATATGAAAAGGTATCTTGTGATAAAAATATCTTGCATTTCGTGGTAAAAACGGGAGATGGGATTTAAACGGCTTTTAGCTAGGCTAGACGGATAAAGGATTAAGATTCTTCGTTAAATTTGCTGTTCAGTATTCCAATAATCCAGCTTTGGATTGAGGATAATCGCATTGGTTTTAATCTATAGCAAGCCTGCACAGGGTGTCATAAATTTACTGAGATCTGGGATTCAAAGCAATTGATTATTTTTTTATTCACCGAGAACTTGGATTAGCGTTGTTGAATTACTCAAATTAATTAATCCATCTTGTAATATTTATTAGGTTTAAATGCAAACCAATTCATTTAGCGACTTCTTAAACAAAAAACATTAAAACCAAACAAATGCTTGAAACCCCCTAATATGGTGTCCAAACACAACCCCATTCCCCAAAACGTCAAGAGCTGTTGAGAAAAGAGCCGTGCTCGCAAACATCCCTACCCCTTTTTGCTTGCAAAACCCCTTTCCAATTGACTCCCATAGTAAAGGGATGTTTCTCGTCACGGATGTTTGTAATCACGGAACACCGTCCACATCAATACTGTTGAGAAATAATTTGTCATACAGAAAGAGCAGCCAGAGAAAGAATACAACATCACTGCATTATTCCCCAAACTTGCAATAGCCTAGTTGGCGGCATGAATCAAACTTGATTTTTTTTTAATTTACAGCTTTGAGCCTGTAACCGGAAAAGTTTGTTTTTTTTTTCCTGACGTTGAGAAATGAGAGATGTTACGTAAATAACTTCGGGAGATAACTGAGACTCCATCTGCTGCGTTAGTGGCAATACCAACTGATTTCGTAAGCAAAAACAATAAACAACTAGGCCACATCCACACCGTTTCTCCAAAATATCATTGCAGTAGGAGCCATTTTTATTTCCTTTCCTTAAGGCTTCGCCTCTTCTTGAGCCCTTTAGCTTATCGTAAGATGGCCCCACTTTGGGGGAGAATGTTTACAGGCAATCAGGACAAGACAAGAAATATGTCATTTGAGTAGAGCTTTGTAACTATCCCTAATGAGTCTCCTCCGGCGAAGCGGTGTCGCCACAGTTACACAAAGTTAAAACAAATTCAACTCGATGGCCTTATTTCCTGAAAAAAAGAGGAACGGATATGACTCGGGTCGGTTTTCCACAAAAATGAGGCCCAGAATTACTCACTGAAAATTGAAACAGGATAATTTTTTGGATGTAAAATCGGTATATAACATTGGCAGTTTAGAGCACTTATCATTCGCATGACTGACACTGATTTGGAAGTTTGGCAGTTTTATAAACGAACAGTTTGCTAACATTTTCGACACTTTATTTACGACAGAATCAGTGTCAGTAAAGAGTTTATATTACGTCACAGCGAACAGAAGGAAAGGAATACATTATGGGTGAGTATTTTTAAAATAGTTTTTAATTTATTTGCATTAAAAATCTTTGAAAAGCGTCTCTTAGAGCGTTAGGGAGTAGAATCTAAGTAACATTTCTTAACGAATGATATGGAAGTAGGTCAAAATTTTCGGATATTGCAACAGGAAGTTTAACTCGACTACTTTCTCAACTAAAAATAACAGCGAACACCAGAGACGAAGTGCCTGTATTTTAACGATGCATTTCTTCTCTATTTTATCTGTTTTAAATAATCATGTTTGGCACAAAAGAATTAATCTGGCTTCTGACAGTATTTTTTTTTTTTTTGTTTTGTTTTTTTTTTTTTTTTTGTTTTACGTGGCTATAATATAAATAGCAAAATGAAATTCAACGGTCTTCTTGAACTGTTCTTAAATATCACGGTGCAATTTGCGGGGGGGGGGGGGGGGGCTGAAAATGCTAGTATCCAAAATTTCACTAAAATTTTTTTTTTTTAAATGTAAACGTGTTTACATTTCTATTCGTACCCGGCAACCCCTCCGTCCCCCAACCCCCCCCCCCCCCCCCCCCTCACATACACGGAACAGTACAAACATATGCCAAACCCTAGCGACAAAAAATTAGCAATATAATTTAATTATATAATTTTACATAATTTAAAGATATTGTAAATTAACAACGATCTTTTTGCGACATTAGTTCCGAAAAAGGCGCAGTTTATACGTTCTTTGTTCACAGCGGAAACAAGACACATTATGCTCCTGGTGACATTCTGCTGCGCTCTGCTGGCGGCCTGTAGCGCCAGGAACATCTTCAAAGTCAACACCGAACGGGCAGGTTGGTTTCTTTATATTCCTTATCATCTCATGCAGTTAAGATCGTGTATAGCAACACACTCGTGTACGTGCGCACACTCCCCCCCCCCCTCCCCACCGCCCCCCCTCCCCACCACCCAGTTCCGGGTGTGGTACTGAAAACCAAGTCAAAATGAGTTTAGAGAATACCAAAATGATTTTGGAGAAATTACATTTCAATGGGATTCCAGGAAGACTTTGCTCACAATGAACTTAATTAAATGAAGGAATCCTTCTCTGATTCACAGACATCAAATGTGCGGAGATCAGGCCAGGCATACAGAATGCATACGGTTTCCATTGCTTCACCCCTGTTGGCAATATGTCCGAGCCCACCCCTCAGTGGACCTTCAATGGAGAGCCTGTGAGGGAATCCAGCAAGTACAGTATGGGTGAGTATTTTAAGGAGGCCCGTGAGTCTACATTTATCGTTACGATGCTCAAGGTGTTTACTTTTTTAGACTCGCGACGCTCCATTGAAATGAAAAAAGATTTAAAAAACAACACAGCCAGTAAGAATATTAACTTAATTTCAACATTTTAATCATCACTAACAACCGTGTTTTTGATTGGCTGAGCAGGAATGCGGAAACACGAAAGTTACTTCAACGGCGAGATGGCGGAAATGTACGACATGCACCTCATCATCACGAACGTGGGACAGACGGACATCGGCGAGTACAGCATCAGTGTCGATATGGGACCCAGTCATATGGAGAAAACCATGATGCTTCCTGGTGAGTCATTTAGCATATATATCGCTATAAGTCCGCTTCTAACTCGGCCTATTTCAGACACCAGGTCTCCACAGTAGCATGCAGGTCAGAAACAGTAAACAACTTGTGTAAACTCTTCTAACTCACATCCTAGATCTGAACAGTAGTGTACCAGTGATAAATGAAACGCTGCGGTGTGGCACAATCACAGCAGAGTGATTGATTAGGGCGGGGGCGGGGCAGGTGGGGGAGAGAAGAGAGAGAGAGAGAGAGAGAGAGAGAGAGAGAGAGAGAGAGAGACAGAGAGAGAGAGAGAGAGAGAGAGAGAGAGAGGCAGACATACAGACAGAGGCAGAAAGAGAGAGAGAGAGAGAGAGAGAGAGAGAGAGAGAGGGAGAGAGAGAAAGAGAGGGAGAGGGAGAGAGAGATGGAGATATTCGTTTGAAGCACACATGTTTACAGGTGTTCATGTTTTTGTTTATTACAGCGGCGCTGGCTTGCGGCGATCATCCGTTGTGTTACGAGGACAACTGTAAGTGGCCAGAGCGACTCGTGTGCCGCAGCAACCCCGACGCCTACTGCCAGTAAGTGTCTCCACGGCCAACCTAGTCACCTAGCCACACCTTCATCCAGTGACATGACCAGCCAGTCACACTGCCACCGCTCACACAGCCACCCAGTCACGACGTCACCCAACCACCGAGTCATACAGCCACCCAGTCACGCCGTCACCCTCACAGAGCCACTCAGTCACACGGCCACCAACCCTTCCAACCACGCAACCACCTGTTCACATGGCCGCCCAGTCACACAGCCACCTAGTCACACGGTCACCCAGCCACACCATCACCCAGTCACACGGCCACCCAGTCACACGACCAGCCAGTCACACAGCCACCCATTCACACGGCCACCAAGTCACACGGCCACCCTATTCACACGGTCACCCTGTCACACGGCCACCCAGTCACACGGCCACCAAGTCACACGGCCACCCTATTCACACGGTCACCCTGTCACACGGCCACCCAGTCACACGGCCACCAAGTCACACGGCCACCCTAGTCACACGGTCACCCTGTCACACGGCCACCCATTCACACTGCCACCGATCACACAGCTACCCAATCACACGCCCACCCAACCTACTAATCACGCAACCACCTATTCACAGTCAAACAATCACCCAGCCACAAAGCTACCCACTCACATGCACACTGAGTCACAGCCAAGTCACAGAAGCATTCAGTCACATAGCCAACCGAGCTAAACATCCAGCCACCCAGTCACACAACCGCCCACACGGTCACCCAGTTACACCACCACCAAGTCATACAGCCATCAGTCACACAACCATTCAGTTTAAGATCACCCAGAACCAACCATCAACACAGCCACCCAACAACACAATCAATCAGTCACACAGTCAACCATCTCCCAATGACAGCCACCTAGAACCCAACATCCAGTTACCCAGTCACACAGAATCAAACAAGACACACGACAAACACATTTTCAGGCGATAACCTCCCTCCCCCCTCCTTCCCCCCAAACTCAACGACATTAACTTGTCACCATCAAAACGCCAAGTTACATCAAAAGAGAGAGGAGCAAATTTCCCCTGTCTCATGGAATCTTGCCCTAGGCACCGAGCCCTGCGGCATTTCCCACAAGCATCTCTCTTATGCACAAACCATATATTAGTGGATGTTAGCGTCTTGCTCACATTCCCTGGCATAAGCCCTACAGTATCTGAATGTTTTGGATCAGCTGCATGAGACGATGAACACATCTATCTAAAACTGTAATATCTACCCGTCGTTGTCTTTTTCTCTTCTCTTTGGCATAACTTATCCTTAAATTAACAACAACAAAAATCGTCATTCCTATTCCAGAATGGATATGTGCGGACAGCACCACCTCTGCATGCCGCGCTGGTTTGTGGGAGCACAAGAGGTCACGTGTGATGACGTAGAGGGCATCTTCTATCATCCGTAAATGACGTCACTTCTGGACCCGCCATACAATCAATATAAATGCGACGACTGGATAATGCTGTGAGACATATCATGCCGCGATATGACTTTTGTCTTACAGCGACCACGTGTGATACCGGAAACGGACGTGACGTCACAAACAAGTGACCGTGTTATAACGAAAAATGAATATTTACCGGCAATGGATTGTTAAACAGGCATCGGAGATTTCCTCAAACTTAAACGAACTAAAAGTTTGTTTTTTTTTTTCAAAATTTCGTGGGGCAGAGGAGAGGGGGGTGCGGCTGAATGTCAGCTAGTTTCCCACTTAACCGACATCGATTAATCCAACATAATGGTTTTATAGTGTGATAGAATGACGTATTATAATCTATGGCATCGTCGGACTTTTCGGTAGATTCCACTTGCTTTTCATGACCGCGATGGTGTCGCTCAAACTAGGTTGTTCTGTGTGTGTTACTTAAAGAACAGCGGGTTCAGAACAGCAAGACAGAATACCATGCTTCCTTTCAAAATTTAAATATAAAAAAACAACAAAAACAAACAAAACAAATCACAACTTGAAACAGTTAAGTGAAAAAGAGTTAGCAAACAGCGGTACAATACTGGTAAAAATCAAAATCAAAACACTAAACACTAAATAAAATTGTTGCTTTTGGGCGTTGGCTATTTCACTTGTCAATGGAAACTTCTCCGCCAAATGTAAAGTTATGTTTACTAAAGACTGTATTACCTCAGGCATTTCCTTATCAAATGATTTTAACAGTTTTTTGATCCAGAAAAAAAAATCGGTTTGCATGCTGTGCCAAATTTCGTAAAAAAAAAATGGTAAAACTTTAACGACAGAATGCAAGGAGCTGTAAATGTTCGGCTTTCTACGGTTCTCAGTAAAATGCCGTGAAATTCTCCGACCCTAGAGTCTGCAAATGCACATGCGTACCCAAAATACTGTATTGGTGTTAATGATCACGGAATTTCAAACGATACTTGAATTACTCATTTTCCTTCCTAAAAGAATTAAGGATGTAAATATATGAGAAAAAACTGTTTTGTAGACAAAATTCTAGTCGCTAAATAAGTTAAATAAAAGTAATGTTTGCGTTAGCAAAATCTTGTTGTCTTTTATTCTCCAGCTTGTTGTCACTATCAACACGCTATGCTTTTATACACAACGGAAGATAAGCAGCTTTAGGCTTATCTCTTATCTAGTCTGCTGGTGTATATTGTTATCATAACACAACTCGTGGCTGGGCAAAGAAACCGGTTCGCGCAATTATATTCTTGCTGCTTATCTTCATCCCGGGGGGGGGGGAGGGAAGGGGGGAGATGGGGGTGCTTGGTATGAAATGTGCTACCATGCGTGCCCTCCCCCCCCCCCAAAAAAAAAAAAAAAAAAAAAAAAAAAAAAAACAGAGAAAGGAGAGACACACTAAGCGCGGAGTGCCAATTTCGTTAAAGAAGGATAATTTTCATTCAGTACTCCGCGTTTTCCACACAAAGGGGGTTATATCCGGATTTCATTCCGCGTGGGGTTGTGGACACGCATGGTCACTAGATGGGTAGCCTAACCCCCCCCCCCCCCGCCCCCCCTCCTCCCCGGCCTTCACGTGTCCATCCTGACGACGCTCTACACCTCGGCTACCTCCTAAAAAATATTTTTCAAAGCAATTACACCGTGAAAACAGAACCCACCCACCCTAATCCCGCCCAACCCCGGGAGTGGGGGAGGGGGGGAGTTGACGCTAGCTGCTTTTGTAGTAGTCTAACTGTTCCAAACCGTTGGGCAGGCTTGCGAACACTTGCGGCGGGGATGCCCGAGGGGCTTTGTGACCGCCCACATTCTGCAGATAACCGCTGCTGAAGGCCTTCGGCGTCTGCATCTTCTTTATGATGATGTCTCGGAAGGCCACCCATCCATCCTACAACACATCACGTGACACGCTCGCTGACTGGTCCGATTTTATTGTCACAAGCAAAATGATGAGCTTGCAAAGAAACTATGAAAAGAACAATCCCGTGTCAACTGTTTTTTTTTAATGCGTTTTCTCCTTTCCGTTTACTACCTACGTCACGTACTAGTCACCTACGAGATATGCTAGTCACTACCTACCAGAGGTACTAGTCACTACCTACTCAGGTACTAGTCACTACCTACGAGATATGCTAGTCACTACCCACCATAGGTACTAGTCACTACCTACGAGAGGTACTAGTCACTACCTACGAGATATGCTAGTCACTATTTACCAGAGATACTAGTCACTACCTACCATAGGTACTAGTCACTACCTACGAGAGGTATTAGTCACTACAGAGAAGAGATACTACTCACTATCTACGAGAGGTACTAATCACTACCTACGAAAGTTTCTAGTCACTACCTACGAGAAGACTAGTCCCTAACTACGAGACATGCTAGTCACTACCTACGAGAGGTGCTAGTCACTACCTACAAGCTGTGCTAGTCACTACTTACGAGATGTGCTAGTCATTACCTACGAGGAGCTAGTCACTACCTACGATAGGTGCTAGTTACTACTTACGAGAGGTGCTAGTCACTATCTACGAGAGGTGCTAGTCACTACCTACGAGAGGTGCTAGTCACTACCTACGAGAGATGCTAGGTTACGTACGAGATGCGCTAGTCACTATCTACGAGAGGGGCTAGACACTCCGTACGAGAGGTGCTAGTCACTACCTACGAGAGGTGCTAGTCACTACCTACGAGAGATGCTAGTAACGTACGAGATGTGCTAGTCGCTACCTACGAGAGGGGCTAGTCACTCCGTACGAGAGGTGCTAGTCACTACCTACGAGAGGTGCTAGTACTACCTACGCTAGGTGCTAGTTACTGCTTACGAGAGATGCTAGTCAGTACCTACGAGAGATGCTAGTCACTACCTACGAGAGGTGCTAGTCATTACCTACGAGAGGTGCTAACACTACCTACGATAGGTGCTAGTTACTGCTTACGAGAGATGCTAGTCAGTACCTACGAGAGATGCTAGTCACTACCTAGGAGAGATGCTAGTCACTACCTACGAGATGCGCTAGTCACTACCTACGAGAGGTGCTAGTCACTACCTATGAGAGATGCTAGTCACTACCTACGAATATTCTACAGAAGCAATTAGCCACAACTTTTGAGTGATACCAGACACTACTTACAAGAGGTACTATTTACTAACGCTACAAAGGTGCTGACCTTGCACTTGACACACAGGATGTTGTACTTCCGGAGCACCAGTGGCCGGCCGGGCCTGACATCATTGCCAAGCGTGTGTATCCACCTCGCCACCTCATCCAGTATGTCTGCGGAATCAACAACAACGTGCTTTCTTCACTGCAGTAAAAATACAACAGAAATCTTTTTGTACATTTTGCCAATCTGGATTTGGCTGTCCGAAATTTTAAAAAAAATTAAATGGGGAGGAGTCACTTTAAAATATCTAGAGAATTGCTCAATTCATCCGTCCAACCCCCTACTATCATAACTCACAGAAATTAAAAACGGTAAACAAAACAAAACAACAAATAAAACTGGAACTCGAGAATTGCAAGTCCAAGCCCAGTTGTTAAGTTATTACTCCGGATTGTAATCAGTCACTATTTATGAACTCGCCAATGTGTCACAGAGGAGAAATATGTCCTGAAATTTTGGGCTCGCGCCTTTGGCGATCGAACGAGTAAAGTGGCAACATAGAAATTGATAATACAAATATCCCATAATTTAAACGTTATTTTTAATCATTAAACCACATTTGTTACAAACAAATGGTCACTATAGACATATTTACTCTACAGTTTTACACCTGTTTGGAAAGTGGTCACTGCACGTGGATTTTACTATGCGACTTTTTTTCGACCCGGGTCTGGAAGGTGATCTTCGCAGAGGAGGTTTACTGTTCGTCTTTTTACCCGGTTCAGTAACTGGAAGGTGGCTACTACAGACAAGTTGTACTGAACTTCCTTTTGTCCTGACCTGGAAGGTGGTCGTTACAGGCAGGGTTTACTGTCCGTCTTTTATTCCGAGTCCTGGGAGATGGTCATTACGTCTTTGTATCTGGTCCAGAAAGCTGTTCGTTAACAACAGACAGGTTTTACTGTATGCCTTTTATCCGGGTTTTGAAGTGGTCACCACAAACAGTTTACTGTCCGTATTTTTTATCTCGATCTGTATATTCCCACTACAACAGATATCACTGTACTTTTTTATCCGGCTCTCTAAGGTGGTCACTTTTTAGTGCTTTTGTTTCTTGTTTGGCTGCGATAGTTACAGACAAGATGGTCACCACAAACAGATTCTACTATACATCTCTGTCAATCGGGTCTGGAATATGTACTTGTCGTCTTTTTTATCCGGGTCTAGAAAATGGCCATTATATGATCAACCCCTCCCCCCTCCCCCACCTCCCTCGCCTCTTACCCTCTGAACCATAAACCTTGTACTCATATATACCCTCACACCCATTACCTACAGTGTTGTACAACCAGACCTCGCTAGAAATTTCACGACAGTTGCAATCAGTAACTGAAATAAAAACAACATCAAAATTGTGCATTCAAAAAGCAGAATGAATATGTGACATGAACACATACCGTTCATTTCGGACTGAGGAACCATGTTTAACAGTCTAACGGGAAGGCCGTTCCAACTACTTCTCAAATTGTACTGCAAAATTTACACAGAAAACTACATATAACCTTGAATTATAGAGCTTTTGATGTGAAAACGGTCATTTCCGTTTGTTTGAGTATTTGACCACTGAAACAGTGAGTAGATGAGAAAGTTATTACGACCTCATCGACAGCTTAGCACTGGATGAAACAACACTTACGAGTTGATCGACAGCACTGCACTAGACGAAACAACGTTTACCAGTTGATCAACAGTCTGGCAGTGGATGAAATAACACTTATGAGTTGATCGAGAGCACTGATGGATGAAACAACGTTTACCAGTGGATCGACAGACTAGCACTGGATGAAACAACGCTTATGAGTTGATCGAGAGCACTACACAGGATGAAACAACGTTTATCACTTGATCGACAGCATGGCGCTGAGTGAAACAACGCTTACGAGTTGATCGTGAGCACTGCACAGCATCAAACAACGCTTACTAACCGTTCCAGTGCTTTGCACTAACACTTGATGGAACAGCACTTACGAGTTGATCGAGAGCTCTGTACTGCCGGTCGATCTGGGCCACAGTGTTCTCTTCCCAGTTGATATTCGCGTTATCCACAGTCGCTTTGCGCGCTGAACGGCCAGAAAAATTCCTGTTATTTTACCCCCCCCCCCCCCACACCCTTACTCCCTTTTATTTTGGTAAGGTGCAGGATTGCCTCATCTCAAATCTTACTTTTTTTAGCATTAAATTAGTTAAAGTCAAATGAGAAGAAACCAACAGTTTTTTTAACCTAATGATTGTTTTTTTCAATTGATCTCCAGCGGCATATCAAACCTGACTCCTTATCTACTAGGTACAAATTAAACAAATCTATAGAAAATAGCTGCATGGCCTACCATACGTAACTGCATTTGACTGCTGTTCCATCCGGGTGACCTTACCCTCTGCCAAGTCTTGCATGACTTCCAGCAGCTGAAGAAAGTACACAGACTACTTACACATACCTGACCAAATGGGACAACTGGCCAACACACGGAGTGGGACAGGTCACGAAAAATTGCCGCCATAACATAAAATAATGAAAACGCCATTATATCGATGGGCTTAAACGTCAGGGTTTAAGCCCATCGATATAATGTTTTTTTTTAAGAAGACTAAATTTTTGATATCATTTACAGATGCAGTTTCACAATAATGTAAAGCCTCATGAGTCTATTCCGGGGATAGACTGAGTCTGGTGAGTCTATTCCGGGAATGCTCTCACCTTGTCTGTAGTGTCTTATTTCGCCCTTAACAAAAAAATACAGATTCTTATTTACTTAATGTAACATATACATATAATATATAATATATATAAAATAATGGAGTGTTTTTCTTTTTAATTATTTCCTTTCATTCTTAAAAAATAGACTAAGTATCCGACAAATTAGAGCACTATTTTTCTATCCGTTTTTCACACACACTTCACGACAAGGCGTGCATTATGAACCTTTCTAAGGCTAGGCTTCGTGGAGACTATGAGCTTGCTCACCAGACGAGACCCATGCCCCGCCATGAGCTGGGTGAGGTCTTTGCACATGATGTCAGGCGGCACTGACACTTGTCTCTGGGCAAGAAGCGGACCAGTGTCGAACCTGCCAGGAAAAGATACCCCACTTAAAACAAAACATGAGGAAAAAAAATGACGGATCGTTAAATCTGAGACTGCGAAAAATCAGCAAAAGTGAACAACTTCAAATATGTCAGTTAGAATGCGGGCTATTTTCTCTCAAGCATTTGTAAAGACTGTCAATTACAAAACATTTCGTGAACAATTTTGCTCATACAAATTCTTCACTACCTACTTCTGACATCTGACGGTAAGCATCTCATGCAGATCACGATTACGTGCATTTCGTGTGGGCACCTAATACCTGATCACGTGTATCACTGACACGTGTTCGCATGCCTCAGATCACGTGCACGTCAGCGGACTCACCTGTGCGGCGTTATCTGCATGACACACACACCGCTCTGCGTGTCACCGCTGAGAATGGTGTGGATGAGCGGGGCGGCACCGCGCCAGCGCGGCAACAGGCTCGGGTGTACGTTAATGATGCCCCTGGAACATCAAATGTCACGTTAATGATGCCCCTGGAACACCAAATGTCACGTTAATGATGCCCCTGAAACATCAAATGTCACGTCAATGATGCTCCTGGAACATAAAATGTCACGTCAATGATGCTCCTGGAACATAAAATGTCACGTCAATGATGCTCCTGGAACATAAAATGTCACGTCAATGATGCTCCTGGAACATAAAATGTCACGTTAATGATGCTCCTCGAACATCAAATGTCACGTTAATGATGCCCCTGGAACATCAAATGTCACGTTAATGATGCCCCTGAAACATCAAATGTCACGTTAATGATGCCCCTGGAAAATCAAATGTCACGTTAATGATGCTCCTGGAACATAAAATGTCACGTCAATGATGCTCCTGGAACATAAAATGTCACGTCAATGATGCTCCTGGAACATAAAATGTCACGTCAATGATGCTCCTGGAACATAAAATGTCACGTCAATGATGCTCCTGGAACATAAAATGTCACGTCAATGATGCTCCTGGAACATAAAATGTCACGTCAATGATGCTCCTGGAACATAAAATGTCACGTCAATGATGCTCCTGAACCATCACATGGCACGTTAATGATGCCCCTAAAACATCGAGTGTCACGTCACTGATACCCATGAAACATCAAATGTCACGTTAAAGATGCCCCTGAAACATCAAATGTCGCATTAATGATAGCCTGAAACATCAAATGTCACGTTAATGATGCCCCTGAAACATCAACTGTCACGTTTCTGATGCCCCCACAGCCACATAACTCACATAAATGCTTTCACATCAAAACAGTCCATGGCCCACGTCACAACGCTTGTTCACACGAAAGAATACTACTAGTCACGTGGCATTAACATTACGTGGAAGAACAACAAGAGACAGCAGTCCTGTCCAGCACACAATAATATGTACTTACAGAGGGAACTGGCCAATGACGCGCTTGGGGATGAGATGACCGAAAGATGCCAGCACTCCGAGGTCATACCGCAGATTGTCCGGAAGTGGCCAGCGGTGTGTCTGCAGACCGTGGTCCCTTGAATAGTTGTCCACTTCATTCTGGTAATTGACAAAGAGAAAACCAGCAATGATAAGCTTAAAGCAAGGTGCTGAGGAGCGGACCACCTTGATGTACAAAAGACAGCCAAAATTCTAAATGTGTCGTTTCAAGTACCTTTTGAAAACACTGGTTCATTTTATTATATAACTGACACACATATAATTACCACACTACAAACATACAATACTTTCATAACAACCACAAAAATGTAACTTTATATGTGAACCTGAGAAAAAGCAATCGGGAACCCTATAGGTATCGTGGCGAAATGTCACTCTATTCCGGTGAGATCCTTGAACATTCCGGGATCCCGGTGGTTTACGGCCGGATCCAGTCGTTATCCAGAATATTTTCACCATTTCCAGATAAATTTTTCTGAGGAATGCATGTGTTTTTTACTAGGAGACAGACGCAGGAGGAGGTAGGAGGGGGAGGGGGGCAGGAAGGGGAGTGAGGGAGGAGGACAGGTGTGAGAGAGGGGGACAGGCGGGGGAGCAGGGGGAGGGGAGAACAGAAGAGGAGGGGGAGAGAGGAAAGGGGACATGTGTGGGAGGAGGGGGAACAAGTGTGGGAGGGGGGAACAAGAGGGGGAGGTGGGGACAGGAGGGGGAGGGGAGACAGGAGGGGGAAAGAGGGAGGAGGACAGGTGTGGGAGAGAGGGACAAGAGGGGCAGGAGGGGGCAGGAGGGAGAGAGGGGGTGGAGATCCCACACAATTATTTGTTCTTACTTTCTCTCCTGTGACAACATCCAAGTTTCTTATAAGACCATCGCCATTCTTGCTAAAATGAAAAAGAAGTGAGAAGATGAATATAAATATAAGTATAACGATGCTGGCTTAACCATAAGAAGCCAAGTTCATGTTAAAGAAGCTTAAGGTCAGCAAAAGTCTTGTTTCTCATCCAGATTAAAAAATAAAAAAGAAAGAAACGGCCTGACCAGCGAAATTTTTTCTTAAAGAATCAGACGAAGTATAATTAATGGTTTTATGAAACGTTTATATGTATATTGTTTGTATTAGATAACAGTTACATCTTCAATATATAAGTTATTATTTTAAATTGTATGAAGTGTTTCTTGTATGAAAATTTCAACGCCGAAGAGGCGAGCACAAAATTTAAAGTAAAATGTGCTTTAAGGATACATTTCTTTATATGCAGCCCACCGGTCAATTTTTTTAATTTTATACGCATTTTTTTAGATCTGGCCTGGTCACTTTTTTACGATCTTACTGACCCGGCCGGGCAATGAGAAAAATGTTCAGATCCAACCACTGAACTATTTACAAATTCATGACACAAAAAAATTTTCCTTATTTTCCTTATTAATATGCAACTAAAACACGCCTCATTCTGAAAATACGCTGCGAATGAAAGAGTTGATTTTATATAGCATGACCTGAACCATTCTGGTCGATCCCCAGGACTTCATACGACACAGAATGTGGGACTCACAAAAACACCACACCCCCGCATCATCACCGCTATACTGATTCCATTCTTCGTGCGAATTGAAAACCGCTACCACCCCTTCCCACTGCCTCCACTACCACCCCTTCCCACTGCCTGCACTACCATCCCTTCCCACCGCCTCCACTACCACCCCTTCCCGCTGCCTGCACTACCATCCCTTCCCACTGCCTCCGTTACCACCCCTTCCCACTCTCTGTGCTACCACCCTTTCCCACTGCCTGTGCTATCAACTCTACGCTACCACCCCTTCCCACTGCCTCCGTTACCACCCCTTCCCACTGCCTCCGTTACCACACCTTCCCACTGCCTCCGTTACCACCCCTTCCCACTCTCTGTGCTACCACCCTTTCCCACTGCCTGTGCTATCAACTCTACGCTACCACCCCTTCCCACTGCCTCCGTTACCACCCCTTCCCACTGCCTCCGTTACCACACCTTCCCACTGCCTCCGTTACCACCCCTTCCCACTCTCTGTGCTACCACCCTTTCCCACTGCCTGTGCTATCAACTCTACGCTACCACCCCTTCCCACTGCCTCCGTTACCACCCCTTCCCACTGCCTCCGTTACCACACCTTCCCACTGCCTCCGTTACCACCCCTTCCCACTCTCTGTGCTACCACCCTTTCCCACTGCCTGTGCTATCAACTCTACGCTACCACCCCTTCCCACTGCCTCCGTTACCACCCCTTCCCACTGCCTCCGTTACCACACCTTCTCACTGCCTCCGTTACCACCCCTTCCCACTGCCTCGGTTACCACCCCTTCCCACTGCCTGCGCTATCACTCCTTCCCACTGCCTGTGCTATCAACTCTACGCTACCACCCCTTCCCACTACCTCCGTTACCACCTCTTCCCACTGCCTCCGTTACCACCCCCTCCCACTGCCTCCGTTACCACCCCTTCCCACTGCCTGCGCTAAACTGGATGGCGCAATACGGAAAAGAATGGATGCTTAAGCATTGTTTTTACTACTACTGCTACTACTATAATAATAAAAATAAAAATAATAATAACTCTTATTATTCTTATTATTATTATTATTATTACTGTGGGTGTTTTTATGGTTTCACCTGTGTCTAAACGCTTCGTGTAGCGTCTGCAGGTGCGGTAAGGAAAAATCGTCGCTGCCGAAAAACAGCACGTTCCAGGGCGGCGCATGCGCAGTGTGAACACGCCTCAATGCATCAACGCCATGCCATCGACGGCTCGCCAGCAGCGGCCATCTTCTCCACATTCTTCTCTACAACCACACAAGATGAAGGGCCTTTGGTGGTAGTTACTGCTGCACTACATCACACGTCACCCTTCCACATAAACAAAAGCACATGGACGGGTAAAATAAGCCGCCATCCAGACAACGTGGCCCATTGAGAGGAATCGCTGAGAGGAACTATTGATTGCTGAGATTGACATAGCTGGCACTGGGCCAGTTAAAATGGAATGCGTCGATAACTGAAATGTACCGTAATTCGAACAATGACCTCAGCATCAAGAACTGCCACAGCCCCAGACAAGCCCTCACCCCGAGACAGTATCCATTGCTGGATGGGTGCCAGGTAAAACAAATCTGACAACTTGACAAACAGTTTGGTATATAAGCCAAAGCACACTGTGGGTCTACCGTGATACACCCCTCACGTGATACACCCCTGGTGATGGACCCGGAAAAATCACCATTTTCTACAACTTCATTTCAGTTTTTCTTTTCATGGTAACAGTATTGTGTACACTCTATTAAGATAAGAAAATTTCATTTATTTTTTATTTTATTTTTATATTTTTTTATTTACTTTTTTGTTACTTGCGAAACAAGGCAGTAGATCTATTCCGGAAGAGACTAATGTATATTAAGGACAATTCAACTGTCCTGATTCTCTATACATGTTTCCATCTGAACTTCATGAGTCTATTCCGGGAATAAACCTAATTTTGGCTGAGGGCTATTGCTATCGGACAGTCCGTCCGTCTGTCCGTCTTGTCGTCCGTCCGTTAACATTTGGGGTGCTATATTTTGTACGCACCAAAACGTTAAGTTTTCCGTGGTCGGATCGTTTTCAAATCTAACACAACGAAAGAATATACATTAAAGGTGTGCAATGTCAAAGTTTCAGTTTGATAGACCAAAAATTGTCGAAATTATGGCCCTCTGAGCTTGGGTATTTTTTCGTGTATTGCACTGTCATACAGGCGACTTGCCTTTCATACTGGGAAATAAATAGGGTGCAACTAGCGTCTATATTATACAGACCAGTGACTCCGTCCCCCACCCCCTCCACCCTTGATTCTATTTCCTGGTCAACTGCTATGTTGAGCAACTAAAAATGACTACAAATATGGTCAACAACAAACCGTGGTGGAGAGAACAAGACATTTCAAAACGTCTTTTTTCTGTGCATGTTTCAGTGTCTTTCAAACGCTGTACTGTCTCTTTTCTGTTTAGAGAGCTACATAAATCCTATACTGTGCACAGGCAAGTTTCAACAATTCAAATAAAAAGAAGGAAAAAAGTTTCTTTTATGACGCTTTGGCATCTGAATTTAGACCCTTGTTTGTCTGAATCAACCAGCCTTTTCACAGCAATATAGACTTTTATAAAATTTCCGAAATAAAAGTTACCAACAGCTAGCGGTATCGGAGTAACTATCATCCCGAAAATCGTATTTATTTATAAAATATACAATACGCTGTAAAGAAAAGTCACTAAAACAATACGGTAGTTACCATTATCTTGTTTTTTTAACAGAATATCATCACGCGAAGAACGAACGTAGACGTGACAGCAATAAAAGGTGGAAGACGCGATAAAAAAGGCCAATTTGGTAATCCTGGGCCGGTTGTCATTACTGGTTTATTTGGACACGATGAGAGAATCGGATGTCCCAGTTACACAGAAAAAAGGACTAAGGTCACGGTTTATTCTGAAACAGTGGCAGAACTGGATATCCCGCTGGTAAACGTTCTATTCTGGATAAATCATGTGACGCGGTGCACTCCTCGAAAGTCCTAGAGGATGCGGAAGCCAAGTGTCACCCCTCAAGTGACCATACGTTAGTGACGCACAAGGACTAGGGGGCTATGCTTACAGCCCTTTTTGATTCTTAAAATCTATGTCTTCTTTTATTTAGTTTATTGCCATTTTTGTCCTATTTGGCACATGCATATTGCAATTAAGTATGACGTATTGAAATGTATTCAAATACGGTTTGCAAACGATTGCTGAGTGCCTCAACTGCACACAAAGGCATAATGACAAACGATTTTTTCAATCAAAAAACTAAAAAAATCATGATTTTTCTAATTGATTTAAATCATGCCAGGCCAGTTCAGGTCGACAAACATAAAAGCAAAAAAACATAAGCCTGCATTTTATTCTGCTTATTTATTCTCCGAGAATGCTTAGAACATTTTTTGTTTTTGATAACCATTTTATTCTCGACTTCCTCGGAAAATAAATAATACAATCTTCTCTATCGCTTCTTCCGGGATAAGAATTCTCACATGTTTACAAAATCACATGTCATGCATTCTAAAAGATGTTACACAAATATATATTTATAACAAGCAACAGATTACAGATTTATGTCATATGTTACTTTCATATTTCTCTTGTACTTAAAAAAAACAATAACGAGCACGTTTTGGTCAGAGTTTTTTCGTCGCGGATTAGCCTTACGCGGAGAAATAATGGCGACCAAAGCACATAGCTATCGCCCAGAAACTTCGTGGTTTTTGCCCTGAAAAACAATTATTTATTTCCATTAAGATACTTATTTTCAACTTCCAACTTACGGTAGCACAAATTAAAATATAGATAAATTAGAAAAGGCAAGGCATTTGTCTGAAAACCTGTGATTTACAGGTTTATTTTGTGTTGGTTATACTGTGGTTGTGACTTTCTCGGAAATTTGAGAACCATTTTATTGTGTAAGTTTTGAGAAACATTCTCAGGCATATTTGCGCATCTAATTTACCTACTTTTTTCGCCAGCCTAAAATACGACCTATAGAAGTCAATGGAGAAATACATCAAAACCACTTTGGAATAGATAGAGCGCTCTTTCTGAGTTAGAAACCCATTATAGTACTGTCACGAGTATATAAGCCAGTCCACGTTTTCAAGTGCACTCGCTCAGTAGAGGAAATTCACACGATTCAAGTGCAAAAAAAAACATAAAGAAACAAATAACGAAAATGTATTATTAGTTTCTTTTCGTTGTTATGACGTATCGATAAGGCAGGGTTGTAGAGTTTTTGACGGTGAGGTTTTTGACGGTGGATATTACTATGTTTAATCTGTCGTGTCAAAAACACTTTTTGACAAAAAAAAATTGCTAAAAACTCAATATTGTGCACATTTTGGACCGTTTTGTTGCTCTTACCTCTTTTATTTATTATTTTTATACAATCTATTGCTTCGAACTTCACTTAGCGTCAGCTCCGGAGTTCCATCACGCTGCCTCAGATCAAAAAGTATCCGTTTAACATCAGCTAGTGTCTTAATCTACGGAGTTCCTGTGCCCACGAAGCCACCCCCACGCGAGTCGCTAATCGCCTTTGACGGAAAAAAACTCGCCATTTCCTTCAGCATACTTCAGGGAAAGCGCAACATTAATGAATGCTGTTGTCTGGTGGAAAGCATTGGGCATGTACTCTGTACCGCACAGTTTCATAAATCTAGCAGTACAGTTACTAGGATCCCCATCATTGTCGGCATCTATCGAACGTGTGTTTTCCAGTTTCGGAATAATCAACACAAAGGTTAGAAACCGACTCGGAAATGACAAAGCAACAAAACTTGTAATTTGCTAAAGAATGCTGCGAGGAAAAGAAGAAATAGACTAGTGACATTTAACCTACTTGTCATGTCATTTTGTGCACAGTAATAATTGTAAATATGTGCAGTAATAAATGTAACCACTAACCAGTGGTAGTTTTTGACAGCATTTGACAGTTTCAGACAGTTTTAACCAGTTTTTTACGGTTGTTGACGGTTAATGACAGGTGTCATGTCAAAAATAGTTTTTGACAGTCAAAAACACAACCCTGCGATAAGGTATCAAAAAGTCTATTAGAAAGTGAGAAGTATAACTTATGACATTATTAAAATGGTTTTCTACATAACACAGAAAAAGTTCTATATCTTTTTCAAACTGATTTTGTATAAGCCAAATCACACTTCGAACGGCGTTCCCAATAAAAATGCGCAAAAATTCTGCGTTTAGAATAAAAATAACCGGGTAAAATAAGTGTCAAATTGCTCTAGCACCAAAGAGCAATCGGGTTTTAACAACTCGTATGCTATTTTAAAAAAATATTAAAAGTTTAAACAAATAGTTTCAATTTCTTTTACCAGCAGGAGAGAGTAATTGGGACAAAAAGCAACGTGTCATGCCGTTTTACGAGGTGTTACTGCACGGAGGCACAGAAAAACTGAACGAAATGAAGAGCAGCTCCAGGTGCACATTTCCCTGTAGTGCAAAACTGAATTCCTGGAGTCTGATATGAGTTCTACGCCAAAGAAAGGAATCCGTTGCTATGGTAAACAAGAGCCAAGAATGGGACAGTTGATGCAACCAACAGAGCACCTGTAAATTCTCTGTTATTCTGTTGTTTACCAAACGACAACCTCCATGACTTCGGTGGTTGGGGGTTTTAACGTACAAGACCGTGTGAAGTTACTGAATAGTCCAAAGAAAAAAGTGCGCATTGAAGGACTGTGGGATTTATTTACCAAAAATTCATCCGTCTCGTGTTTACATATGAGGTAAATAGTGTCAGAGGTTGCCCCATTCACAACAACGCTTTGCACTGTTTAGCAAGTCACTGAGGGCAGCGATTTTGTTCATTAGTGATAAGAAAATGGAAACCATACCTAAAATGCAAAAAAGGTACAAGTACGAAGAAATGTTACTGGCATTACCACTGATGTGTCTGTCTTCCTCAAGCAATGATTTCAGTGCAGAAATAGTGTAAAACAAAAAAAGATATGAAACAGGAGGATGTCTCCTCTTATCTAATAAGGCGATTATTTAGTGTTTCATGGCTAACTACGTCGTCGCTGTACGATAAGATAAGATAACAATGCATAATGCGATATAAACCTAGCATTTGGAATAGAGACATATATTTTCAAGAAAAGATGCGTTTTAGGACAGGAACAGAACATTATCACACATATCCATACATTGGATACAGGAGGCATTGTTTGGAGTTTTATAGAGTATATGTGGAATGAAAATTAGCCTTTGCGACTCCAGAAAAGAGTCTTGTTTAAGACTTCTGAGTAAAGTCGAAATGGCATGCGCACATTTTTTGTGTTCTTTTCAGTTTTGGTAGTTTTGCGCTTTTGAACTAACATGATCAAAACACCGCCGACTGTTCCACAAACTCCCTCGCTTAGGGGATTTTCACAGTTTTTCTGTATCGTGAATAAGTTTGACCGTTCTCGATACCTAAACACGACGAACATCTCAGTTGCAGGGCCTTACATTCCACTTTTTTTGAAAGCGCTCATTAGCTTATGGATATATGCCGGCCACCATCCCGGTAATATCCATATCCCATCCATTTGTTTTGACTGTTGATTGATAAGGCAGCCTTCTCCTAATGGGCGTTTTCGAGCTTTCGGGCACTTTTTCTTCAAAATTCGGGGCTTGAAAGTGGGATGCCCGGGAAGTACTGAGAATGGGTAGGCATGTACACCTACCTATCCTTTATCCACCAGGAACGACCCATCCAAACCGCCACTACCAAACTCCAGGGGTGGCTGGACGCATCGAGCCCGGGTGCGCCCATAGGGGGGATGCAATATTCGGAATAACTACCTTCCCTGCTGAGATAGCCGGAGTTGCTTCCCAAAGTAGTGGGGGTTTCTGAGCATTTCGTATTGATGGATCAGAAATGGACTTCGTAGCCATTTGGTCTAGCTAATACTAGGGGCTTGAAATATCAGTACGTGTTACATATTTGGATTTCAAGTACTGTATCCGTGGTGATATTTTCAGCCGAGAATGTAAGCTTGTAACAACACAAATCTGAAATTACAACGCAAATAACAGCAACAGATATCTCACTTGTTAGTGCTGAGTTGTACAAGTATAAGGCACCGTAACTGCCACAAAATGCTACCTGGCACCATAACTGGTAATTGGTAATGCAAAAATGAAATAGCGTTATGAATGTCAACATCTTCATGAAATACACAGATGTCATGACAATGTCACAGAATGTAGTATAACCTGATGGAACTGTGTTTTTGCAAATATTTGCAGGTGTGTATAAGAGAGTGTATCGGATTTATTCGGAAGATAAAATGCGTGAAGCGATTTCCATGGTGCGAAGAGGTCGTATGAACCAGACCAAAGCTGCACTGTACCATGGCGTTCCCAAACAAACGATGTCCAGGCGGTGCAAGCCAGAAAAAAAGAAGAACATACGACTCTTCAGCCCTGAGGAAGAATTGGCCATATGTGAATATATTCACTTTATGCGTTCGATTGGAGCTCCTGCGCGGCGTAATGACATCAGACCATTGTTGCAGGTGTGCCTATTTGTATTTACGTTTTAAGAATTACATGAAATTCTCAAAATCATATTCCTTGAGTGTGAGAGTTAATATTTATCAAATTGTAATTTCATGACAATGTTCTTTAAAAATCGCATTTAGCGGCGTATGAGCGTTTACATAAGAGTATGCATAAATTTATACCATGTTTAGTTTCAACAGAATGATGTAAACTGAAAATGTAGCTTGTCAGGTACTTCTTCGTGCGAGTAAGAGACCAAGAATATATACGGAAAACAGTCCAAGTGATCAGCGGTTCAGGAACTTCCTTAAAAGACATCCGTACTTGAAAGAAAGTAAATGTCGTGGCCGTTCCGCAGCTACTGAGTCTTTTCTTTCCAACGCGGTGTTGGATAAGCTCTTTGAGAGATTAGGTTTGTGCTTCAGCTTTTCAGTTACGCATTTTCAATTGCAAAACCAAAGAAGTGCTATGTCGACAGTAGACGCGGTATCATACGTTAATGGATGTGTTTGGGCATTGTAAAAATGATTATGCGAATACCAGCTGCTTCTGTTATTCTGACATCATGCACAGGGAAATAATTAATCCTTTTACAGAGTATTGGCTGAAAAAACTTGGAATATTTGACAAACCCGAGCAAATATTCAACGCAGATGAAACTGGAATCGGCAAAAAGGGCAGTTTCAACACTGATACAGTTCTCGGAACTCGTGGGAAACCAACTTTTCAGACCGAGGTTAAGTAGTTTTTCCTGCATTTTTTCAGAATCTGTAATAGCTATGACAGCCCAGTCTCTTAAGTACTGGTGGTCGTTCACACGGGAACGGATTCCAACTGGCCAGCTACAATGGGATGCCATAAACTTAGTGTAGATTAACCAGTCCTCGTTATTTCGTGATGTAATAATGTGAATAGACAAGTTTCAAACGGCGTCTAGATTCTTAAAAAATTCCTTTTTTTCACATTTCACAGATTGTGTTATTGAATCATATCACAGCAATGATGTGTGCCTCTGCGAGTGGAAGGATTCTTACGACATTTCTGATTTATGAGGACAACTGGCCTGGCATGTCTCCTCCTGATTGGCATTACGCTAGGGCGATTAACGGTAAGAGATTATTCTCTTGTTTTAAGTGCAAAAATACAAACACACTTGTCTTGTCCGTTTCAGGATACATGGATCAGGAGCTTTTCCAAGCTCTGGTTCGTGAATGTGTTTTTGCCAAATTGCGGCCGGGAAAGACCAGTTATGCTCGTGCTGGACATCCACTCATCACACATCCATCCAGACACGATGAAGCTGGCGTTGGCGAATGATGTTTGTGTCACATTTCTATTTTTCTATGTTTACAATTGCATGTATATTGGAAGACCGCTACGTTATGCTTCAAATCCAGAACAATTGAAAAAAGTTTAAATCAACATTCCTGGTTATATTGGCTGTGTTGATTCAAATAATGATACGACTTGCCTAGTATTGTTATATGTGAATATTTCACAGGTGTTGTTTTCTTCTTGCCGCCATGTACCACGCACGTGTTACAACCGCTGGACGTAGGAGTATTCGGTTCCCTGAAAGCAAAATTTCACAGTCTATGTGCCCCTGCTTCCCTGATCAGTCGGGATGAAATCGTGAATCGACTGCGCTTTCCCGCAGTTTGGAATCATGCCATAACTCAAGCGTGCACAAAGAAATTGGTTGTGTCAAGCTTTGCCAGAACTGGAATTTGCCCTTTTGATCCGCTTGCGGTTGATCGAAGTGACATTCTGGACAGCAAAGTTGTGAAGAAGGGGTAACAAACGTAGAAAGAAAGAAGTAGTTAAGTTATCGTAAGTTTATGTAAGTTATTATAAAGCACAACATTAATGCAATGTACCAAAATACACCTGCACAATCGCTAACCTTTGATGTCAACAAAGTTGCATTTAAATTCAAATGTAAGTCACTATTTTGACAAGTGGCCTAAATTCCATGCAAATCAAAAAAGTACTCCTTTGATTGCCTGAACAGCGGGCCTTATGTACTAAAAACACGGTTCAGTTGCCTCCTACTCCTGTCATATCTTTCCGTTTTGCGTTTGCTCGTAGAATGAACCTCATTACTCAGGCACTAGAGGCGGACTCATGCCCACCCTGTGGCCAACGACCGTCGCCCTTGCTTGCGGTACGACTTCTGACACCAGCACAACAACAAGCATTTCCTTATTTAACATCAAATAAACATCCTGCACGAAAGCGGAAAATTGTATCTGAAGCGCGCGTAGTGAAAGGCAGTGACGTTCTCAACAAACTGCTCGATATGCAAAAGATTAAAAAATTTACCGCTGTGATGTATGTAAGGTATGTAGAGCAGTACAGATATTACTTGCTCATTTCAAGAATGCATGATGCAAGACATTTACCATAAAACAGTGAGTTTTGATTATATTCAGGACATGACTGAAACACCGAGGGATCGCTCCAAATGGACTGAGAATGTTAAAGCCAGGTTCCGGAAAAAGCGCAAAATGGTAAGCACATGACTGACAGCTATCGTTTCAAATTGTATCACAAAATGTTAATGCGGCTATAGTAATTGATAAGTTCATGAAATCTTTACCAACCCACTGATAATGTGATTTGTGCTTTTGCCAATTTCTGGCCATTGAAACAGAACTTATGTTTTTTTCATCTGCAGGATGATTTTGAATACACCAGTTCCAGTGCTACAACCAGTATGCAGCAGACAACAGATGTAAAAGTCCCGTGGTAACTGCCACTGAAGAGAAGAACGTAAAACATTTTAACTCTACATTTCATAACACTGATGTATTGCTGAAAGAGATGCTTTTTCAATGCCAATTATTGCAGGGCCGGCCATTATTCTCATTTTATACACATTTGCGGATGTTATACAGGCAATAAATACATCCTTTATTGGACAGTGCCATTTACGTTGAATTTTAAGCATGCCACATATCGAGGAAAGATAATGAAATATTTTGATTTTCATACACATGTTCTTTCTGCCAGAAAGACAGAGTTAAATCACCAAAGGTCAAGGAGAACGTCTGGCTTCGTGGCCTGAAGTTTGGGCCGTACCTGGTCAAACAGGCAGATATTGAAACGCTTAAAGGACGAAATTGGCTGAATGACAACGTAAGTATGGCGTTCTGTTATGGAATAAGACACGGTAACTACTTAGACAGGTCGTAACAATCACATTGCAACTTGCAGTGAAAAACAGCTTAATAGCCCTGTTTATTTCTTACATGCTTTGTTTTCACAAAAGTTTTATCTTTATGCAGATAATCGATGCTTATCTCAAGGTTGTTTTTAACAAAGTCAACACCGAGAAGCACACTGTGTACGCATTGCCAAGTTTCATCTTCAGCCTGTGGAGTTAAAGGTGACTTCGATGCATGCCTGTACCTGGATTTGAGTAGCAGCAAGAACAATAAAAATTTCATCCTTGAAGTTGTAGCAATAACCTTGCAAGTTAAAAGTTAACCATGTTAAGTGTAGGCTTAACTTATGAGACACCTGCTTACTATCGTACCTTTACAAATAATGGGAGAGTGAGACACTGAGCCAATTTATGACACATGTTTTAAACACAAGTAGACGAATACTCTTTATTTTTTACAGATACCTTTGTTTAGCTATCGCTGGATAATAGTGCCGGTATGCCATCGGAACCATTGGCTAGCTCTTGCTGTACACATTCCAGAAGCTAAGTGTCACGTTCTTAATTCAATGCACTCATCGGAAGTGACACACTTAGTTGTACGGCTGTGGCGCCTATACTTGGAGCACCGAGAAAAAGCTCTAGAGGCAACCTCATCTGTTTCCTATC
The DNA here is from genome assembly GCA_949752745.1 of Protula sp. h YS-2021. Lineage (NCBI taxonomy): Eukaryota > Metazoa > Annelida > Polychaeta > Sabellida > Serpulidae > Protula > Protula sp. h YS-2021. The sequence continues at coordinate 14,169,146 of OX457026.1, forward strand.
AAATACAAGAAAGTATTTGTGAAACACAAGCAGGCCCCAACTGCCCCCCCCCCCCCCAACTTCATAGGGGTATAAAGCGATGACGGACAGACGGACGGACGGGCAGACAGACGGACACCCCAAACCTATAGGCCCCAATCCGAAGGGTTGGGGCCTAATCATCACAACAGCTGAGTCCCCAGCAGATTGACAGCGTAAACTGCGGTGTAATTATGCTCCGAGTGTGTATAGCAAACCGGTTTACACATATAAGATGCATGTAATGACTGTGTGTACAAGACAACATTTCGCTTAAACCGTCCATGTCTTGGACGATAACAACACATTGTTTTTGGACGTTAACTAGTAGAAATGGTTATATCTATTTTGTAGTCTCACATTTCATGTTATTGTAAACACTTGTTTCAAGAGCTTTTGAAATCCTAGGAATATTGCCATTTTCCTCAGCCCGACCGCTTTATGATTCTGCCCATGGGCACCTTTTTTCCTGTCACCCATCAAAAACTATGTCTATTGTTACTTGATCCAATCACGCAGCAACACTACCTAGATATACAATTGCATCTCGTTTTTCAGAATGTTGAAACTCTTGTCCTCGGGGGCCAGCCTTATAGACATCCAGTAACTTCTTCAGCCATGGCAAGTGCAAGAGCTGATATTGCGACCACCTTACTGAAAGAAGCGATTGATGAAAATGATGACGTCTATTGCCAGACATACCACTGCAGTGGCTCCGGATTCAGATGGGTCATGTGTGACCGGTGCTGTCGCTGGTTACACTGTTCTTGTACTGGCATATCACGGAAGCCTAAAGGGAAATGGTCTTGCATATGTCTTGCACTGACCAGTTAACTGTTTCCCCTTTACGCCCATCAGCTCTAGTGAATGTGGAAAGTCATTACAAACTTTGCATTTTATTGTCAGTTCAGTAAAAAGCAATGCTCTTTGTATTTCCAACTGTGTCTCAGACGCAGATTTCTTTTACAAGCTTTTATGTAAAGTGATACCAATCATCATATTTCGTAAGTACTACAGGTCCTTTTTAATCATTTATTTATTTATATTCATATTTACAAATTTATCTCTTCCCATAGTTTATTTATTAAGTTAAATATCTATTTAGTGTTGAAGTCAACAGTACCGTGCTGGTACGTAAAACTTATACATTCTTAGAACTGATGGTTGTATGTCACAGCCTATAACCTTGATTTTCGCCCACTTTGGTACTCTGTCCCATCCAACCCTCCATGTTCAGAGTATGAGCTGTTTTGCGATATTTCTTCCATATTTTTCTATCAGTTCTTTCATGTTTTAACCGGTTCCCTCGCAGTCGAAATTCAAAATTCTTACGTATTTTATTCGAAAAAACCAAAGTGTGATTTGGCTTATTCTTAAGGCATGCACTTGGGAGTGGGCGATAATTAGCACTTTCGGTAATAGCAAATATTAACTCTTTCATTGCATTTATGTATAACAGGAAATACCCCAGCAAAGACAATAACGTTTGTCTGTATCACAGTTTGTTAAAACAAACTAATACAAGAATTTATTTTGTATTTTCTGCCTGTATTTCCACGATAAAACTACTACGGGCTAAATCTCATTTCACCTGTAACCAGTTCTCAGTATATCCGTTGTTGTTCAACAGCCAATCTCTTCGGGGGTTTTTGGTCTGTTGTGTATAAATTGGCTCCCACAAGCCGTTCTAGAGTAGCTTTGTTATCGGCTTGTTTTTCCCACGCGCACGAGCAAAATCAGGATTGAGAACAGAGCTGCAGGTAATAGAATAATACACAAAGAAAATATAGAAAATTTAAAGAGATGAAAAGAATATGTTCTGTTTGCCGTCATTTTATTTTAAAAGTACTTACATTTTGGAGATACAGTGATATTACACAAATACAGTTTTATTGCTCACATAAAAAACTATTCGTATATGTTCGACCTTGCCCTGTTAAATCAAGAGTTTATAAATATTTTCAATATGGATAACTATACCAGAAAGGTCTTTATTTACTGATTTCATAATCTGCCATTTCAAAGAGTCTCAAAGCTGATACTTGGAAAATGTTACCTGACATACTAGTCCCAGGTGACTCTTTCTTCTACTCTTTTGTGGCTGGCTATTGGCTATTGGGCAGTACTGATAAACGTACGAGTAAGCAGTTGACACCCGTTAACCAGGTTCTGAGTTAGCTTTTTCTTACCTGTCACGGATGTGATCCGGAGTTTTGGGCCAGATGAGCAAATGAGTTGCAGGCAGTCAAAGAAACACAGTGAAAAGGTAGATATTTAAACAACAAGGATTTTATTTATAGTATAAACACCAATAAATATGACATAATCCATCCACTTAAACCAATATTATCACAGGCCTGCCCACAGTACATGCTAGATAAATAAATAAATACACAAATAAAAAAATAAATAATACATAAATAAATAATTACCCAAAAATGTCTCACACCCTACGGTGTACTTGACACTGTTCCGAGGCGAAACTCTCACAAATCGCCCGATATGCACAGTACGTTGACCCAAACTTCACGGTAGCAAGGACGTAGCGCCCAGCTCGTACAGTCCCGAGAAATGCTGATTCACCAGAGAAGAACGCACACAGCGTCCCAGACGCGCACAGTTTCTTGACACGCAGGCTCGCGGCAGGCAAACTTGTAGCGATCACTCCGCTTGGACAGCGACTGTTCAAAACGCGTTTTTTCTGCTTCATGCAACTGAAGTATCATCACGAACAGCTAGGCGGACGGACGTCCAGACCAGAAACTACATCAAGACTCCCACAGCATTGCCTCCACGGCTACCAGGAACACACGGCCTGGTGCTACAAATATACATTAACCCCCACTTTTAGCGTTCAACCCAGTTAGCACAAGATTTTCTCCCACGTATAGCCGACGTTGGCATTAGGTTGGTTTTACGTGGGATGTGGGACGTGGGACGTCCTACATCGGATACACGTGGGCTATGTGTGGGATGTCCCAGTTTCACTTTGTCCCACCTAATGCCTACGTATAGCCGACATGGGACAGCCTACGTATAGCCCAAGTGGTACAGCCAACGTCGGCTATACGTCGGTATCAAGAGGGATGTCCCACGCTGGGGCGTGCCCACTTTCTCCTACGTATACCCTACGTGGAACAACCCACGTGTGGCTCACGCCGGCTGTCCAACATCGGCTGCACGTGGACTTTATGTGGGATGTCCCACTGTCGGAGGCCCCCTCTTACTCCCACGTATAACCTTCGTGGGACAGCCCATGTGTAGCCCACGTCGGCTGTCAAACGTCGGCTTCAAGTGGGCATTATATGGGATGTCCCACTGTCGGACGCTCCCTCTTACTCCCACGTATAACCTTCGTGGGACATCCCACGTGTAGCCCACGTCGGCTGTCCAACGTCGGCTTCAAGTGGGCATTATGTGGGATGTCCCACTGTCGGATGAGCCCTCTTACTCCCACGTATACCCAACGTTTTGCACTGGAACATTATGAAAAATCAATATTATTGGATGTTGTTTTTTGACCGTCATGGAAAACCATATAAACTAAATACAATTTTTTTACAAATTTCAGACACTACTTATGATTTTAATATACAACTGCAAAATCTAATGTTGCATTTAAACATCATTCAATTGATTTTGAATATTTTTTATTATATTAGGATATCTAAATGATATTCCATATAAGCAAATACCCAGTATAAAAGCAGAACACAACGATTTTTGTTTAAAAAAATAATTATAAAAGTAAAGAGTAAACAGTTAACAAAATCATCACTGTAAAAACCAAACTGCTGAGGACGAGAAGCTTTTGGGGGAAGAATAACATTGGTTATTACATGGATCCCCCGTGGCGTAGAGGTAAGGTCGTCGCGTAGGATGCTAGAGGTCCCCGGTTCAAACCCAGGTAAGTACATTCGTCAGTTGCTAAACAAAATCAGAATGGTGAGTTGTAGTGTAGTTTGAAAGATTAATGGTCAGTTGTTAAAGTAATGGTCAGGCGATATGTTAAATGAGATGTTACAAATTGTTACAAATTTATTTTGGAACGTTGGCTGTTCCAAGCATAGCCAACGTCGAACAGCCCATGTGGGCTATACGTCGGAACGTGTTTCAAAATCGCCAAATGCCCACGTAATTTCGTGGGACATCCCACCTGAAAGTTACGTTGGCTATACGTAGGCTGTTCCATGTATTGCCAACGTGGGACAGCCTATGTATAGCCAACGTCGGACAGCCCACGTGGGGTATACGTCGGAACGTGTTTCAAAATCGCCAAGCGCCCACGTAATTATATGGGACAACCCACGAACAGCACAAATATTGCCGACGTGGGAACACGGGATGTCCCACGTATAGCCGACGCGGGCTATATGTGGGGGTGCTAACTGGGAAATAGCATTTCAATATATATGCATTCAAAACAATTAACCCGAAGCCAGTTACAACGAATGGACCATACACAGAAATCCATTCGAAACACCCCACATATCGAAAGCCAAACCAATGTTCTCGGACAGTTTCTGACAGATAATGTGTTCACGATGTGTCTTTAAACCCACGCTAGGCAGTCATATCTCAAGACTCACAAAATTACATGTCATAAATGGCCTTTCTTCACGCTAAATGGCGTAGCAAAAAAAAAACATTTTACACGAATTGCCTTGACAAATCACGAGTTGCCCTATGTTTTGTTTACATTCTATAACCAGACACTAGCTAGATTGATCAACACAGAAGGCAATAAATACCTGATATCTTTTTCACAAGAGTTTATATTTACATCCTCCACATAACTTTACATGTCCCGTGATTCCAACGACTAGCCCTCACTTTCATTACAAAACCTTTTATTGATGACTTCCTTGAACCTGATTCGCCAAGGTTGCATTTGTTTGCCGTTGTCATGAATACCATACTGCGACTCTGCGAGGCTGCCGGTAATGTGGCAGGTTACCATACAGCCCGAATCTCCCGGAAATTTAACAAATTAAATAATACTTATCAATTAATATTTTTGTCATATTTGATATTACCCTTACTCTGTATAACTCTTCATCAGATCCTTCTATAAACCAATTCGTACTTTCGAATCTTTCGGAAAAAGGCGGGATTTCGACTGCAATTGTGTTTTTGTGATCAAGTATAAAGAGATGATAAGGGAAAATATCAAAGTTCTAATTTTCTTTCGTCATGCAAACTTCGAATTTAAAAAGCCACAATATAATCTTTTAAAAACAATTTCACATATCATTCAGCCCCCTTAATAACCAACCCATGTGAATGTGTTTCTAGCAAAATGGAATTTTCTTCATTTTTGTCATGTTTTTTTCATTTCTTTTTTATCCTCACATCTGCTGAATTCAGTGGAAACACAAAAGCTGTTCGGCAAATGTCTACAAATCTGCTTATGGTTAAGCTAATAGGGTCAGTTTTATATATTTTAGACTTGATTCGCCGAGCTGCTCTTATCAAGTTGGTAGGGGTATCCGTCATCTGTATGCATGTATGTATGCATGCATGCATGTATGTATGTATGCATGTATGTATGTATGTATGTATGTATGTATGTAAACTTTTACTTAAAATGCTTATTTACCTACGAGGGAGAGGGTGGTTACACTATATCTTAATTACTGAAATGAATAAAGGGCATCTTCTGTGGTTGAAAACAAATTTCTTTTGTCAAGTATCGCAAAAAAGATATATTTTAGCCGAGAGTTTGCCAAATTTGTAGGTGGTAAATGGTTGTCCATGATTTTTTCAAACGATCGCTAAACGGCAAGTGCCAATTTTGGAATAACACTGCTATTTTAAGGGGAATGCAGTTCCAAAAGAATAACTCGGACTTCTTCTGACCTCAAAATTACCCCCTCCCATTTCCCCGTTTTATTATTTTATTTTTTTTTATTTTTATTTTTTTTTTGTTTTTTTACACGCATGCTAACGAATAAGATAGCAAGGTCCCCACCTCGGTTTTATTTGATAATGTTACGTTTTGGTGCCACCAATTATGTTCTACTGTAACCATTTCTATCCCTTCTCCCTCGTACAGGTTTTGACCAAGCCGACTTTCGTCGGTAGGTGGCCTATATCTACCACGTGTTGACTATCCATCGTCCGTTACATGTGTTTGTGCATGTAATCAATTTTTCATAAATGCTATTCTTCCAACAATTTTGGTCCGATTGTTTTGAAATTTGCCAGCAATGTTCCCTACCTAGTCACCCATACACATTTCATTTTTTTGGGGAGGGAGGCAGCATTTCGGCTAGTCAGACTGTCTCTTGGCATGCCTTCAAAGCCAATGAAATAGCTTGGCCTAAACACAACATAAAAAAGCGTGATCCGTAATTAGTGTGCCCAGTGATTATTAGATGCCCTCGTTATTCTAGTTGCTGTGTATTATGATTTAGACATGACACTGTACTTGCCTCTCGTCTTCGATCCCACAATGTCATAAAGTAGATTAAATCCGAATTTGGTTTGTAGTTTAATGCCAAGTTCGAGTCGGCTCTGTAAGACCCTATAAACCGTATTTAATATAACCATTGTTAATAGGATGCTCTACTCATTCTGTTCAATGTACATTAAGATCCTGATGAAAATGGTCACTTGCCATTCTAGTTAAAAAAACAGGCAAATTCAAATAGAAAGATAGTTATTAAAACCGATTTGATGCGGACACTTACAAGCTGATTACGAGGGAAAAGATATGGAAATTTTTACAGCGATATGAGAATGTGACAAAATCTAAGCCTAAATAACTTTGCCAAAACCTATATTTCAAAACACCCTTCATTAAAATAAGCCAATTAGTACTTTCGGATAATTATGAAGTGGATATCGATTCGAAAGCAATTTTTTTGGGATAAATGATAAAGAAATGATAACGGAAAATGTTAACATTTTAATTCTCTTTCAACATGTACACTTTTGAAAATAAAAAGCATGATATGAGCTTTCAAAATTATTTCACACATTATTCGCCCCCTAAACCAAAACACGAAAGCACCGTTATGTAGCTGCAGATAACTCACCAGAGGCTGGGAGAGAGGTGGCCTAACTAGGACCAATTGGAATTCACAGTTATTATCTTTGTTGTATTCTTAATACAATATATACGCATTATGTTGATAGTCGACACTGAAGCCAAAAAGTTACAGAATACAAAATTTTGTGGAAACATTCCAAAGTTCATGGACGCATGGATTATTCGAGGCCGCTTGTTAATTATCAACGACGCTTGTTTGTTTTTAAAATATTTTGTACAACCAAAAGTTCGGTCTGTAGTGCATAATACTTTTTCACTCAGCAGAACCACTGATTATTCCGCGAAAAATACTCCTAAAAAGCAGAACTACTTTTGAAGATATGCATCCGCTCTGTGTTTATAAATAACAGATAGATCTCATCAGAGGTCAGAAGTTTCATATATCTTTCTGCAAACCATCTAATATCATAAACCCACTTGACTTAAAGACGAATTTAATTGGTTCCCACATTAACAACCCTTGCCAGCTTAAAGGCAAATATGGTTTTAGATGAATGTGAGCAGAACTGTTTCAAATGAAAAATAAAATGTGATTAATCTCAACCTGCATGTTAATAGAATCATTTTAAAATAAACTTTATAACTAAGCATGATCTCAAAAAAGTTAGAGTGAATTGTTAGGGTTGTAAAATAGAGAAAATTTTTCATCAAAACGACTTTCCCTTCGTTTTCTTAGAATTACTTTCCACGTAGCACCACGAGGTTATTTCGTCAGACAAATTGTACTTCAATTTTGAAATTACATCTTTTGTTTAATAGCCAAGCAAATCATTAGAGGCAGTGTTTACAATTTCAAAAGTCTTCAGTTCTTCATACAAATGGATGAGATGGGGATGTAGGAGTATAAAATATAGGCATCAATGTACATCTTAGCATATCTTATCGGAATTAAATACTAACACTTTTCATGTTAACTGCGCAAAATTTCTAAACATCTAACACCTTTTTTACCATTTGCAGTCTACTTTATGCTAAAATAATCGCAGATTTGTACTTTTTCTAATTTACATAAGTCTTTTCTTTTGCTATAATCATTTCAACTGGCTTAATCTTTATGTACTGGGTTAAAGTGAATAGACTCGTAGTGCACACAAATAATTAAAATATGTACAACAGGTCATAACTTTCTTTCACAACTTTTTTTGTCTATTAAATCGTACTTTTGCTTAATGTAAAATTACACTCAATGTGCACACGCAAAAATCAAATAACGCTTTCATGTCTGCATGTTGTTATGTTTCTACAACTGACAGCCTTGTTACCATTTTTTTAACATTAAAAACACTTTTATCCTTTTATTATATTGGATCCAATATTTACCTAAAAATGCAGCCACTGCAACGACGCTTTCCAGTCTAGTTGTACTCCCGGTATGATATAGCAATGCAATTAAAAAATTGTGCGTATAGACTATACAGGCCCGCATCAATTACAGAAACCAGGCAGCAATTTTTTTTACCCCCCAGTTCACTGATTACAAAGCTACACATAGCAAAATAATTAATTGATAAATTGCAGCATAGTAACTGACACAGTTGAAAGAAGACCAGTACAAAGTGGTTATTGTAACGCAAGTATTCTAACTTTGTGGTATAAATATAAATTCTGTATCTTCTTTTCATAGGTAAATTGAGGTTTAAGATCAGCATATCGTTTGTTTTAATCAAGAAGTGAAGTGGCTGAACACACCCATCTTATAAGACAGTATAAAAAGCGCAGACTGGGTCTGGCTTCAAAATGACCCCTTTCTCCGCCTATCCTTCTGTCCAACGGGCTTTGACTTTATATACACCCTTTGACCGTCTCACTCCACACATACAACAGGATGCTTGTTGGACCTTCAACTGACGGGATGACTGGTTTCTATCAATTGCATTCGTTTTTTACAATATCCTGCCCTTGTCTTGTCATGGCAATAATTTTAACTGTCCTTTGTCTTTGAACAGGGTTTAACATTTGTAAGCCTGGAAGACTTGGAGTGGTTGTACCCAACGTCAAAGGAAATTTTAGAACATTGTTAGATTGAGAAATTTCACGAATTTATCAAATGCCCTTATCACGATCTTTATTGCCCATTGAAGATTTGGTGGGTAGTTGCAGACTACAGAGAAAGTGCAACAAAAGGGAAAACACTGAAGAAATTTTTTTAGCATTTTTTATAAAAATAAAACATATTCTTTCAGTCTGTCAGAAAGTATACATATTCTTGTTTTGGGTATTATCATTAGAACTTAACGCAGACTAAAAATAATGCTGCTCATTAAAAATCTTTAGTAATTACATCATAATTCCCAACATCAGTATTCCTGAGTTTGGGCATTGTTCATAGATAATCTTGTCATTTGGCGGAAGATTACAGGTGCGGATTAAACAGAAAGACTGAGGCTAAATCTTAGTCCAGTAGAGGGCTTAAAAGGACTTCATTCAATCGAGGGATGAAAGCTGTTTGAAATTTTACAACGACAATATTTTTATAGCTTATATTAAATTTTTCTTAACAAAAACTAACTGTCAATATAGCAAAGCTTTTAAGAAAATGCATAAAAAATGTACCATTTTTATACAGATATTGGTGCTTGTATATGATAAATGAATGGGTATAAATTGAAATTCTTGCAATGGTGTTGGGTGTCATTCAGTTTGGTTGAAAATGACTTCTGCTAGTCCTCGATGACAACTTGACTGACAGACGTTATATGCAAGCCGTTTCAGAAAGCGAAATCGTATCGTACTACACAACAGTAGTTCAACGACAATGCATAGCCTCCTGGTGTGGCAACTGTACTAGTCTTTGCGTGTTAATGAAATTCATAAACGACAATGGCTTCTGTACTCACTTTACTCCAATCTCATTGAACACGTTTGATACATGCAAGATCGCAGAGATCGAAACCGTACTCCACCGCTAAGATATTGATTGCATATTGCCACAGAAGTCTTCAATCGAGGATGTATCAATTAATTATGTCGATCTGACGACGCATCAATGTGTTGATCAAAACCATAACAGGGCACACAGCATATTGAAAACTTGAAAATGCAACATAATTTCAGAATGCTGTGAAATTAACGATGTTGTCAAGTTTTTATTGGACTGAAGTTTTTGTATACTTGTAATGAATATCAGTTTTGTTATTTCCAGAAAATTATGTCGCATACTTCTTTAAATATTAGAATTAACATCTCTCTTTTCGCTTTATATTGCGGAAAACATATATGAATAAAACTGCACATTAAACTGGGTTATATTTTATTAAATTAAAATTAATTAAAACTCAAATTGTCCCCAGTGTTATATTATTGTCGTTTTGAACAAAAATAGTCGGTATGAAGAGATTTCCATCCTCTGTTTGTACTGATAACTTGCCTGAGCATAACTAAAATATTGTAATCAATAACGAGATTGTGTTTGTTAAACAGGTTTTTTGCATTCACTCAATAGTGGGTTAAATATGAAGAAAAAACTGGTTAATTCTAGATCAAGGTACAGAAATGAAATAATTTTTGCTTATTACGATTATCTTTTTCATGAAAAACGGAGTGTCTTAAATTCACTAGGAAATTCTAGTTGAATAATTGATTAGTTTATATAACTTTTTCGCTATAATACAGAGTAACATATTAAAAAAACTCACAGAATTCTTCAAACCAAATAGATGCTGTGTGAATTGCACAATCGGACACTCATTAAATAAATGCTACAGTTGAAATAATAGGTCAGCTATTAATGCAAGAGCGTCAAAAATAAACTCGCTTTACATTGCAGATGAAACCAGTCGTGCAATTTAAAAATGTCAATAACGACCTGAGATGCATCCACCAAAATGAAAAACGATAATTTTACTTCAAAGAACTTGGTTTGGTCCTTTCATGTGAAAACGAATTTATATACATATGTTTATAAACTCAACCTTAATTTAATCCAGAAAATGCATAGAGCAAGTAAATTATTCTTGCTGTTCATAATTCTTTCTGTGCTGTTCTATAATTCACAATAAACATTCGTTGGTAATCATTCTTTGATAACCATTTCTTTTCTTCTAGATTTTCTAAAATTAACATGACCTTAAAGTGTTCTGCATTAGCAATGCCTTTTATCGCTGTTGTGGATATTTCAAGCATTTACCAATACTGAATGGAATTTTCGTATGAAAGTGGAAATGGCTTAAATTAATCAGACATAATATATTTTATACCATACGATAGTCAATGTGATGCATGTAGACTATTCCAAATAAAAGAGGCAAATTGGATTGTGTGCCAACTATATGGTGATAAATTAAGATTTATATAATGGTAACTCTGTTACTTACAGTTTACTTTAAAGAAAGAAAGACTATGCTCGGTCCAGATTAATCAAATCAAGAACTCGTTTGACCCAGCACACATTGAAACAGGAACTTAATTGACAAAGAACCCAGTCGTTCAGCATCAGAAACTGTCAAAAACCGATAGGTATAACTACATAACAATAAAGCAACAATTTAGAATAGTTTGGTTTTGTCATTTCATAAGGTAACAGATTTAGGGACGAATCCACATGTTATTTTCAGACTGACATAATTTGCAGTCGGTCATAATATGAATGAGCAGTATAAGTAAATTATTATTTCCTACTCTTCTGCACCATCGTAACCATTCGTTGATAAGCCCGTTTCCATCCTTTCTAGAATTCGACTAAAATTCATTCCTACCGCACTAGCAATGCAGTTTTTACTTTACGCGACGTTTCCATTGATCTTGCACTAAATTTTGATTTGGAACCAGAAATAGGTAAAGCTAGGAGTGTATGGTATACCACGCGAAAGCCAATTTGATGTAAGCAATACGTTATAGTTTCTATATAAACGTTTTGTAATGTATATTATGTAAGTATATTAACCATAATAATGAACGTAAAAAAGTTTATTTTGGTTGCTTTAGTCAATCAAGGACAAATTGTCGAAGATATTTGAGCTTATGATTCCCTTTTTACTTATATTTTCTTACTGGGCAGTAGAAATAAACATGCTTAGAGGTGTTAATTCAATTTCAGTAGATTGTGCAATATCCTGGCAGCCATATTGCAACAGATTTATTCCGATTTTGATTTAAAAGATTGCTTGGGCATACCCTACGTTGATAGTTAACTTAATCTAGTCTATTCCATTCCATCCATGTGTCTGATTGGCTAAAATGCTTTGCTTAACTTGAACATGCTGAGATACATAGTTATTGCGTAATTCTTTCCTTCAATGTATCCTAAAATCAGTGACGACATCACAAATTATAAAATGTAATTAGTCAACCATTCAGAACGAGGTGAAGTAAAATCCCCAGTCATTTTTAGGTGGCATGAAAGGTCAAATTTTAAGTTATCCATCAGGACGAAAATAGCCGATTAACTGAAAAGGACAGCATGATACAAATGAGCGATGAGCTAAATTTCTAGAAATGATAGTTACCTATGATTAGGTTGCCATTATGTAATGAAGCAAAGTGTAAATTTGTTGATTTTGATGTACGTGGATATATTTTTGCCTGAAAAGCAACATTTCTTACTAGTCAATAAAGATTGTTGTCACATGGCTTGTGTAATTAGTGTAATAGAATTTTTGTAATACCATTTAAAACACAAAACACGATAATATTGTCGTTATTTTCTCTAAACATATCAGAAAACCATCTAACAAAGCATATAATGTCTTATTTTTAGTCAAAAACGGTATTAATTTCGAATCATGATAACATGTTCAATCATGAAAATGTTAACCAAAAGGACATTTTCTTACTGGTTAATGATAAGTCATTGAGATATAAAATATGCCAATGTCTGTCCAATATCTGTTCAATTGGTTGGAACTTTCTTGGAATTTTAGCAACAGGCTTCTCAAATAATCTTTTACCAATGTTTTGTTTTCCAAACGAAAACGATTACTAAGCCACTAACGTATGAAAATCTAATTTGACTTTGCTAAACGCTGCTAGAGTTGAGAATTATAAAAAAGAGAAAAGTTGGATCCAATGTAAATATCAATCGGTGTTATTTACTCTAAACTATGCAGATTTCTGTCAAAAATGAAGTTCATTCGTTAGTGACTATACTGGACAAGACACATTTTTCAAATAGTAATATCGTGACATTCAAACATTGTGGGGACCTATAATTCGTGAAATGATTGCTCTGGCAATAATCCCCCTTGTCCTGTCAAATCTCATTTCAGATAAGAAATAGTACGGTTTTAAAAGTTTTGGAAACCTGAAAGAATTATAAGAGTCGTGTACTAAATGTCAGCATTAATGTCAAATAGAATTGTACGCTTGATATATATGCCTCATGGTATGAAAACATGACAGCTGTTAGAACTTGGTTATGTCCCAGTTCAATTGTTCATAAAATGTCATAATTCAAGATTGATCTAAAAAATAACAAGTATTTGCGAAGTACTTGCATTCACGTGCTCAATTTCTGTATTCTGAAGGATCAATAGATATCAGCACAAGCGACATTAGGGCACAGTTGATTTTATATTGTTCACACAGCGATTTATCCATTTGATTTTAAAGTTTCAGTTGATTTCTACATTGCAGAAGCAACTACTGGACAATAGAATGATATACATTATATGCATGATTGTGAAATTCTATATTAAATATCAGCATACATCTGTGACATTCTATAAAAATTTTCTAAATGGAAAAAGACAGAATGATAAGCAAAGGTACTGCAAACTCTAGCTAGGAACTGCATAAGATACGCCATCACGGCAAAGATTCATTTCCATTACTGCAAACAATTCACTTGGCTTACCAAAAACCTAACTGTACAAGACGCATACAAGAGTGCACATTGCAATAAAATGTTTCAGAAGTTATTGCCACCATTGCTATGTCAAGTAATAAATCACGCATTCTGTGAGAAACAAGCCGAGAATTAACCTGCCCCTTAAAGAATTAGAAAAAGAAAATCACTTTAAATCTTATCAACTGCAAGAATTGGTCGAATCGTATTTTACTCATCTAACTAACTGGTGTTATATCTGTGATAGTGAAGTTACTGATCTGTATATGAAACATTGAAATTATTTTTCAAAGCTTGAGTCTTGATATTTTCCATACTACCTAAGCGTAAATGTATTTCACATGGAAGTTATGTTTGCTGATTGGTGATAAAACGTAAAAAAAGAAATAACGAAAATAATTCCTTTCTTTCAGATCTATAAGATAGCAAACTTCCACTGTGTTTCTGTAAACACCTGTCTTCTGAAGTAACGTTATTCGCTGTATTTGACATTCCCAGTTATCTTACTTTATCTCAGCTGTGCCTGCCATAACCAAGATTCTCTTGTATATATTATATATTGTATAAAATAGGCATTATGGAGACCCTACTTTACTCGATTTCTACTTTACAACTAATATTATATATCCAAATATTATTTATTTTTTATTTTATGCTTGATTTCATATTTTAACTATAGACTTTCAATCAAAACCGCCCAAAAATTCAAATATATTCAAAGATAAATAAAAAAATATGCAAAATATATGTGGTCCTGCCAATGCCATATATATGCCGGTCCCGATAATTATCGATGCCTAACTTTAAATGATTAGCTCGAACATTGTCTCAGTTATATTTCTGTGTAGACGCAAATTGAAATTATTTGCACGACCAGTGATCACACAAAGTACTACTGTAATAGCAACTAACCCATATCTTCCTACGTTAATAAACTACAGCTATTCTTACTCTGGTGGTTTTTATATATAGATGAGGATCTTCGTTTAAAAATACAGCATGCAAACGTCTTTGTTCAGTAAAACACAATTTCAGTGATTGTTATATTTTACGCAATTGAGAAGAGATTACTCACGTGAAATGGCAGTGCAATAATTCGATGACTCCACTTTTAACAAATTTTCTCGGCTAGTTATTTTAATTCTACCTGTGTTATTTCTGTTCCTGTCCTGTTTCTCTTCGGTTGTCAGCTTCGTCTTGTTTTTGTCTGTGATAAAGATTTTAACAAGTGGTTTTAGCTCAGTTTGCTGCATTTACAGCTAAATGCTCCTTTGTGATAGGTCGAGAGGTACTTGACAAATATGACTGTCACGTATCTGAAAAAAAACTAGCTGTGACGTATTCTCGCACTCATTTGTTGACAGTGGAATAGTCCACTTTTATACGTTTTTTATTGTTCTAGATAGAAAATCTCTTAAAACTGTTAGTTTTGTACAGTGACAAGTGGGTCAAGGCAAAAGAAATTCCTGACACCAAGTGTGAGGGGACGTCGTCGAAAGATTTTTCATTTGCTTGAGGCAAAACAATAGCATACAAGGCATGTTTTTCAAAGCATACGCTGATATGTTGGAGGCTATTGGAATGAAAATGCCTTTGGAGAATACAATAGATGATCACATTTTCCCAAAATAGCCCAAAAAGACGGTTTCTAGAGAGGAGCGACTTTGAAAGAGACCAACTAAGGATTAAACATTAACACACAGGACGACAAAATGCGCATACGAATGATTTTATTACTCATGGGAATTGATATTTATGAGTGTGCGCCAAGCAAAATGTGTGACATACTGAGCACGTTTTATGCAAATCTACTGAAAGAGGCCATTGTTAAGAGTGTCTTTGTTTTCTTGTTGTAGTCGCTGTAGATTTTATTTCAGTTAGGTCGAAATTTAGTTAATTTATGTTCAAGTGCGTAAATTTTATTGCTAACAAGCGTCATAAAATGCAATAAAACAATTGCGAAACGAGCTAGTGTGCAACATGCAGTTTTGCTCAACTTCGGTATGAAATGTTGCATTCGCTTTTGCCTCTTCCGTCCCTCGGGTGAACAAAACTGCATCCCACAATTGATAATCTCGCATTTGAACAGGATCTATTTTATCAACAGAACATTTCAAAACGTATGTAGACAACTGTTGTCTTTAGTTACAATGGATAACGGTTCAAGTATAATAATATATAGACGAAAACTGTATTTAACTTTAAATTATACACTATTAAGTTCTAAAAACAATAACAACTAAACCTTTTGAAAAGCTAATTCATAGAACTTGTTGTTCAAGTGTTTATAATTGGCAACAGCTGTCACGAGAATGTAAGAAAAAGAACATCCAATTCAGTAAGAAAATCACTCTGTTTTACACGTCCAAATGTTGATGTGATTTTATGTAGAGACTAGAATATATTTTTTCTAGAAAATTAACAGAATATAAGACAACCTCTGCGATTAAGAACCTGCCTTAAAATTTAAGAAATTTATTACGAAACTCCAACCATATCGATTAAATATCAGCTGAATTTGCCATAAATAACACTGTTTTATATAAGGGCATATTTAATGGCTGAGCAAACATATTGAACCTGCTCACGTAAATTTTGATTGTCTGTTTAAGTACAACGTCCATTCGAGTACTTGGATACGGAATTCTTATATTAATCTTTGCGACTCGTTAAGTATATTATCTCTGAGGCTGTGTCACTCTACTAAAACAAACAAGTACCAAATTAGCGTATTGCATCGTAACTTTCCACACTTTTAAAACAACGACACGGAATAATTTTACCACTGTTTACGCAATTGCTTTTTGTAGAAAAGGTCGCAACAAAATAATTCTTGTTTAAGTTCTGAACTTTTGTTTTTGCAAGAGAAATCTATTTACATTGTTTTTCATTGCGCTATTTAAATATTTTTTGAATAATTTTAAATATCTTTTAATACTCTTTGAAGTTTTGAAACTAATCTATATTCTGCGTTTAAGGCTAACAAAAGCGCCTAGTGGCACCAGAGTGCATCTGTGATGGTGATGGTGCTTGAATTCGCTCACGGCGGCAACTTATTTATATCACATATTGTTTTCAGCAGCAAATAAAAATACACTCAGTCAGTAACTATTAGGTAATTTTTGGTCATGGAATAATTACGCAATAACGAGTGAAATATTCAGCAAAGCACCACATAATTCGCATTTTCTATCAAACAGAAAAATTGCGAAGTCAAATAGTTACAGAACTGGAGATACAAGAAGTTTTTTTCCGACCTTACTACAAGTGTTTCACTTGATTGTAATTAGAAAATCATCATTACATCTACTATATGAATGGAATACAGCCCTAACACTTAACTTCGGCTTTCTGTAAATAAGAAATAGAAGTCAATTTTGTATTGTGTTATAGGAAGATTTGTTGTAAAATAGAATCATTCTAATTTCCATAAACAGAAAAATGTGAATTGAACAAAAAGTTCTGAAGTTAAAGTTATCAATAAATGCCCGTTAGATGTCATTGGATCACGTAGACACGTATTTGAATTTTAGTTGTTACTGTGCTTGAAAATGAATCACTTCACTCACGTTAAAATCTGCTTCAGAATTATAAACCGATGTATCGAGGCAAGCAACAAGGAATTGGAAACACTTCCATCTTGTCAGTAAAAAATTTGATGCAAATCGTTCCACACCGAAATCATTATAGCAAAGTGAGCTGTGTATATATTAATTTTAGATGTCTATCAAGGCGTTTTAATCTTGCACATCACAATTTGGTGTAAATCGTGAAAACCATATCAGATTAGTTTTTTTTGCAACTATTGTGTTGTTGTTTGGTGTGTTGTTGTGTGCGCTTAAAGTACCTACTGATATTTACTACCCAGTTATGAATATTTTCAATTTGAAAGCGCCGTTATAATTATGATTATTTCATTGAATATATTGAGACATAAAAATGCATTGTTCTTAACAAAGCGACATGAAACTAAAAGTCTCTTGTAATTTTTTTAATTTGGTTGGAGTGAAATTTGATTCAAATCTGAAATATCAGTTTTTATTTTATATAGGGCCTGTCCAGACAAAATACCATGCACTTGACACGTTTTGAATGTGTAAACGATTTACGAATTGCTGTAGTAAGTATTTTGTGCAGAGTATTTGGCCAACAAAGAGTTTTATGTTTAAATTTACCATTCATCAGTTAGCACATTATTTTAAATTCTAGTGTACAGTCATCTATAGATATCTTCCCCCCAAAGCTATTTACCATTAATTCATTAAAAACTTGCCTCATTGGTTGAGCTGTTTTATTGCTCACTGTTTAATCTTGAGTAATTCTGGATTACGGTTAAACTAGTGTTTCACAGTGCGATTGGAAAGTAGACATTCTAAATGCAATCAGTGGATTTAAAAACATTGACTGCAAACTTGTAGCTTTTCAAACTCTTTTTAGGTCTGGGAGATGTTCTTTTTCAACTAGACTCCCTCAAATAAAAATATTCAGCCTTGTTTTCAGAAATAAGCCATACAGCACTGACTGTTGGCATGATTAACAAATACAAACTGTGAAAGCAACCTTTTGAGTAAATATTCTCATATTCTCAAATTCTCAAAAAGTCAATGCCTATGATAAGAGATGATGTCAGTTGATAAGCATTTATTCAAAGACTTCATTATTTAAAAATGAGAAGAGATAATATCAGTGGATAAGGCTTTATTCAAAGACTTTATTATTTAAATATACAGTTGCCACATTTCAAAAATCCAATGCATTGACATCCGAAAGGGCATCGAGCTATTCAACACAAAGGATTTCAACAGCTGCATTGACCCAAAAAGCAGCTACAATGCTGTGGACAGTCAAAACATTCGTTTTGTGCTAAACAGCGGCACTCTCCGTTAATGCAGTCGCATCCAGAAAAGCAGGATATAACTGCACAAGCATCAGAATTACCACAGAATCCGTCATTGCATCTTTGTCCCTCGCTGCATTCACTATCGGTTCTGCATTGCAAGGGGCTCCCTTAAATTTATAAACATGGATTATGAAACTACGAGGTTTTGCCAAAAAGTTTGGGTGGTAAATGCGGCATTCGGGTGAATCTTTGAAGTTCACATCCCTCCTACGCCTCAGTTCTCCTAGACAATAACCTGTATCCGCCACTGCTAAATTCATTTTCCTAATGTAGCGCACAAGCCACATTTTTTGCTAACTTCTTGACTTAAGTTATTTGAGTACTATACTTTTACAAGATTCTTTTTATCCTAGCACACCAGTAAAATGGAAAGGTATAATTTTAAATATTACTTATTTACTGCAGTATACTCTGATATATATTACACAGCATATCTAAATAGATTAATTTTTAAACATTAAATTAGCAAGTTATAAAAGTTAATTTTTTACTTGATCACAGAAAAAAGAAAAAAACAATTACCTGAAAGGCCAGTGATTAAAGTAAATACGACAGTAATAGCCACTAACAACATCTCTGCGTTCGTTCGTAAAAGACTGAGGTACTCGTAATGATGGTTTTGTCTCTTCGGTGAGGATTTACGCTTTCAATAAAGTATGTCAATTTATTGTAAAATTCTCAGATTTCAATCACAATTTATTTTAAGTCATGAAAATTTCATCAAAATTTCATGAAGAGCAGTAACATAAATCTCTAAGTGAAAATTTCACCAAAATTTGCAACTAGATGTATTAACTACCTGTTTCTGTTTCCTATCGTGTTCTCCTTCGATATGCTTTTTTCTTCGTATAAATGGCTTTTTTCTAGATTTTAAAACATCAACGAGTTTTTTTATCCCAGTATGTTACACTTCCATAGAATCGATCAACACAATATCTCAAAAAGTATCTAGACATCTGCTGTCTTTAGTTGCAAAGGAAAACTGGTGACAATAAATAAGATTAAATACAATATCAGAACAATATCTCAAAAATATCTAGACATCTGCTCTCTTTAGTTACAAACGAAAACTGTTCAGAGTAAATTAAATTAAATATAGATAAAGACCATGAGTTTTGAAGTATCTTATGCTTAAATTTATAATCAATGAGTTCAAAAAAACAACAAGCAGCAAAACCTTTCACAATCTTAATTCAATAGAACCTGTATGTTCACTTTTGAAAGTATTCTGTAACAAATGGCAGCAGTTGTTGCAAAATAATCATGTAGTTTTGCACACAATACCGTGTAAAACTGCATGATATAAAGACTTGAAAGACAATTAGAACTAAAATACTCTAGAAATCGATTAAATAGCGAATATCTTTGGTCAAGTTCTCTAGCCATAAAAATGCTGTATTCTGATGAAAAATGAATAAAATTATGGAAGAGCATGCAGAATGAACAGGGCAAATTTTTCTGGTATTCAGGGACTTTTTTATGCAGATAGTAGATAGGTCACAGAATAGTAATTTTTATTTATTTTCTCTGTTGTATTGGCTTTGCAATTAAAATATATGAACATATTCTTTCTATTATAGGAGTTTAAATATTTTTGTGAAGTTTAAGAAACTAATTTATATACGGCACTTAAGGCTGGCAAAAGCTCCGAAGTGACACCAACGCGCAGTATTAGCACGTGGTAGTACCGGGTCTCGCTCAAGAAGATTAGCAATTAATGTTCAATGGTGTTTCAAGTAGCAAATAAAGACGCACCCAATCAGTGGTCATTAACATGGTAATAATATTGCCATTGTGATTGAAGGCTTTCGTAAAATGCGCATTTCTACGGAACAGTAAAATTACGAAATAAAACATGTAGAAGTAGTGGAGATTCATGAAGAATCAGGTGGTGTTTGGTCTTTTTGGGGTGGTTAACGTGCTTGCGATTAGGAAGTAGTTATACATGGATGTATCTTATATGTAAAAAGGAGAATAGCTGTAAATAGAGTAAATGTTGTGCATACAAAAAAGATAAGCCAATTTTCATTGCAGATTTTCCAAATCTGAATCGTCTTCTTTCTGGTTCTGACAGAAATGTTATAAATAACATAGATTCAAGCACACAACACCCTTATTTGAATGTCCATTTCATAGTGCATCATAAGCCAAGAGTGCAAGGAAAAAATACAAAGCATAATTCGATTATTAGGCCCCATCCCTACAGAGTTGGGGGCCTATAGACTTGGGGTGTCTGTCTGTCCGTCTGTCCGTGCCCACAATGATTATGCTATGTGGTGGATTTTCGGTACATCCGTCACTTATGTGGTTTTTCTTCCTTATGTGGTGGTTCTTATGAGGTAGCCACATAAGCACCCATTGAGCACAAAACAAACCACATAAGGGAGTCCGTCAAAGTCCGTTGATCAACTGTCCTGTAACACCATCTGTTGGAAAATAATGCAACTATAAAGCTAATTTCTAAAGCAAATAAGGAGAGCAGTATTTGTTTAAATCCCGCTGTGGGGTGGGGAGAATCTTAAGAATACACCCACTGCGAACAATGTTTGTATTTTGGGGGATTTTTTGAAGAATAAACTTCAAAGTGCGTTTCCTTCTACAGTTTTTATCCGATTTCATTTATTTTTGGTATCTAGTACGAGGCAGTCCTAGATGGGCCGGGCATACGGCTTGTGCTTTTTGACTCGATCTTGAATTTTGATTTTAGGGGAAATTTTTGAAGAAAATACCTCAAAATGAATCTTATCCTACAGTGTTATCCGTTTATTTACCTTGTGTTAATGTGTGGTAATTATTTAAACATGCACACTGGTCCGAAATATGAACCGCGCATCGACGCAATTTAAGTTAACATGCGCCGTGATCCGAAATGTGAACCGCGCATCAGCGCAAGTTAAACAAACATGCGCACTGGTTCCAAATGCGAATCGCGCATTAACGCAAGCGAAATAAACATGCCCACTGGTCCGAAATGCGAACCGGGCATCAACGCAAGTTAAATAAACATGTGCACTGGTCTAAAATAAGACACGCGCATCAACGCAAGCTGAATAAACATGCGGAGTTGTCCGAAATGTGAACCACGCACCAACGGAAGCTGAATAAACATGCCCACTGGTTCGAAATGCGCAACCGGACATGGACGCAAGGTAAATAAACATGCGCACTGGTTCGAAATGCGAACCGCGCATCGACGCAAGTTAAATAAATATGTGCACTGGTCCGAACAAAGAACCACGCATCGATGCAAGTTAAGTAATCATGCGCACTGGTCCGAAATGTGAACCGCGCATCAACGCAAGTTAAACAAACATACGCACTGGTTCCAAATGCGAACCGCGCATTAATGCAAGTGAAATAAACATGCGCAGTTGTCCGAAATGTGAACCGCGCATCAACGCAAGTTAAATAAACATGTGCACTGGTCCAAAATAAGAAACGCGCATCAACGCAAGTTAAATGAACATGCGCACTAGTCCGAAATGCGAACCGCTCATCAACGGAAGTTGAATAAACATGCGCACTGTTTCGAAATGCGCAACCGGACATGGACGCAAGGTTAAAAAAAAAACATGCGCACTGGTTCGAAATGCGAACCGCGCATCGACGCAAGTTAAATAAATATGTTCACTGGTCCGAACAAAGAACCACGCCGCGATGCAAGTTAAGTAATCATGCGCACTGGTCCGAAATGTGAACCGCGCATCAACGCAAGTTAAATAAACATGCGCACTAGTCCGAAATGCGAACCGGCATGAACTGAAGTTAAATAAACATGCGCAGTTGTCCGAAATGTGAATCACGCTCCAACGCACGCGAAATGAACATGCGCTCTAGTCCGAAATGCGAAATGCTCATCAGCGAAGTTGAATAAACATGCGCACTAGTTCGAAATGTGAACCGGGCATGGACGCAAGTGAAATAAACATGCGCACTGCTTCGAAATGCGAACCGCGCATCGACGCAAGTTTAATAAATATGCGCACTGGTCCGAAATTTGAACCGCGCATCAGTGCACATTAACCAAACATGCGCACTCGTCCAAAATGTGAACCGCGCATCGATGCAAGTTAAATAAACATGCGCATTTGTCTAAAACAAGAACCGTGCATCAACGCAAATAAAAGAAATATGCGCACTGGTCCGAAATGTGAACCGCGCATCAACGCAAGTTAAATAAACATGCGCATTTGTCTAAAATAAGAACCGTGCATCAACGCAAATAAAAGAAACATGCGCACTGGTCCAAAATGTGAATCTCGCATCAACGCAAGCTAAACAAACCTGCGCACTAGTCCGAAATGCGAACCGCGCATCGACGCCAGATAAATAAACATGCGCACTGGTCTGACAAAAGAACCATGCAACGACGCAAGTTGAATAGACATGCGCAGTTTCCGAAATAAGCACCACGCATTAACGTACGTTAAATATATGCACTGGTCGGAAAAAACCACGCATCGACTCAAGTTATGTAATCATGCGCACTGGTCCGAATTGTGAACCGCGCATCAACGTAAGTTGCATAAACATGCGCAGTGGTCCGAAATACGAACCGGGCATCGACGCAAGTTAAATGAACATGCGCACTGGTTCGAAATGCGAACCACGCTTTGACGCAAGTTAAATAGATATGCGCAGTGGTCCGAAATACAAACCGCGCATCAGTGCACGTTAACCAAACATGCGCGCTGGTCCGAAATGTGAACCGCACATCGACGCAAGTTAAGTTGACATGCGCCGTGATCCGAAATGTGAACCGCGCATCAACGCAAGTTAAAAAAATATGCGCAGTTTTTCCAAAGGCGAACCACGCATTAACGCAAGTTAAATAAACATGCGCACTGGTCTAAAATAAGCACCATGCATTAACGCAAGTTAAACTAACATGCGCACTGGTCTAAAATAAGCACCACGCAACAATGCAAGTCGATTGAATATGCGCAGTTGTGACAGATAAGTTGTAAAATATCTTTATACAGTAAAGTGCCACATATATAATTCCGTTTATTTACAAATGACACACACAAAGCTTAAACATTATTGACATTGACATGACGCCTGCTGGGAACCACACAAGGGCACGGGCAAATATAAACCACCACATAAGTATTTTTTATTCTCAAATAATCTTGTCCGTGACCTACCACTTAAATGCATTTCAGGCATATCAAATGCTACCACATAATGCAGCCACCACATAAGATACCTCTCGTTGGCCTGCCCGTCTGTCCGTCCGTCTGTCTGTCCGTCATCGCTTTTTTGTACAAGCGATATCTCAAGAACGCAGAGGCAGAGGCCTTTTGGGCTCATTTGAAAGGTCTTGACTTGTAGATGTGCCTTTTGGCCATTTTAGCCAAATTCGATCACGTGATCTTGGCCAAATTGGCCAAAAATGCAAAAAATCGACTTGTGTTTGTACAGGCGATATCTCGAGAACGCAGAGGCCTAAAGACTTGATGTTAGGCTCATTTGAAAGATCTCGTGTTGTAGATGTGCCTTTTGGTTATTTTGGCCAAATTCAATTACGTGATCTTGGCCAAATTGGCCAAAAATGCAAAAAAATCGACTTGTGTTTGTACAGGCGACATCTCAAGAACGCAGAGGCCTAGAGACTTGATGTTGGGCTCAATTGAAAAGTCTCGACTTGTAGATGTGCCTTTAGGCCATTTTGGCCAAATTCGGTCACGTGATCTGCTAAATTTTGGGGGTAAAAAAGATTTTCCGCCAGCCAGTATCATTGTTTTTCAAAGTTTTGAGCAGAAGTAGGACATTTTTTTTTCTTGGCCTAAACTGGCCAACAGGTTCAAAACCATAGACGACCCGTTACAATTTTGGGGGCGTTGGGGCCTGTTAGTGTTCACTGAATACTTGTAATGTGAGTTCAGTTCTCGCCTATTGAAAACATTTCTTGTATAGAATTTCTCCAAAACATTTTATCGCAAAATAAGTTGTAAATATGTTATATTATTTGGGATGTATATAAAGGAGTTTCAGTCGGGCACATTACAGTTCTTCATTGTAAATAGCAAGCTAAAATAACTGATTTTGCAATTATGTATTGAAAAAAGAGCTGTTACAAAACCTGCTAGGAACATAAATGATTAGATTCAGTTTAAATGCGCCGTTATCATTATTATAAGAAATGTAATGAAATATAGAAATGCAGACGTATTGTGTGAAATATAATGAGATGCATATATGCAAAGTATAGTACGAAATTTAAGGAGTGTACACATGCCAAGGCATATATAAAAACCAATGAAATATATAAACGTATTAAACGTAGCAAACGTATTGCCATTTCATGAATTTGTTTGCAGTAAAATTAGTTTCCAATACAAACAAAAAAATTCAGATTTAATTTATAACAGGACTTGTTTATGTCTAAAATATTTCGTGAGATAATAATTATTGTCAAAATAAAAAATAATATGGCATTTAAATGATTCTAATTATTATAAACCGCCATTGGTTTGAGCAATCACCATACCACCTGAGGTACTGAAAAGATGTGAACTTGATGAACAAACTCTATATTCCTGTAATAAGGCGTTCTTCTGTGTTCATTATTAGCCAAAACATACAACATAATAATCTTAAGCCTTATCCGGTTACCGATCGCACCCAGCCTCATACGTCACCGAAACTGGTTCAAACCAGGAAGAACCAGTTAACTCAGACCTTAGCACTTAGATGATTAATCGAGGGTGTCAAAGATAAGAACGTCAAGTTCTGCAGGCACTATTCACCAGAATAACTAATCAAAATACTGGGAGCACATGGAATACTTGAAAGACTGGTCATACGAATAAGAGCGATGTGAGAAGGAACAAAGATTAGAGCTGTGTTACCAGACGGAGGAACAGAACTCTTCAAAATGCTTGTTCGTGCTTTACAAGTCGGTACTCTAGACCCAAACTTGTTTAACATCATGGCTTTCGACAACACAATGCGCAAGAAGCAGAACGATCAAGAAGAAGAACTAATTTTCACAGACAAGAAGACCCAGCAGAAGGGCAGACTTGGGGTGGGACTTAAAGCTAATGGGGAAAAGACCAAGGCCAAGGTATATACTTAGTCGCAAGACGTCTCAACCATCATAACAAGTGATGGTTCAATAGTGGATGCGGTTGAAAAATTTTACAGATCTTTTGACAGTAGTTCACCTGCGGATATGAAACAGCGAACTGCCCTTACATTGGTGACATCTATTAAACTGATTTGGCGGTCATCATTGCCCAGACAATTTAAATTAAAACTGATTCGCTTAACAATAGAATCTCTCCCGCTGTATGCTTATGAGGCAAGCCCCGTAGTAAATTAGATGGCACTTACCCCCTGAGAACTGCGCTTGGAAAACGTTGGGAAAATTATATCAGAGATAAAGACCTGTATTGTAAACTAAGGAAGTTGAAATCATTGTCTTCTGTACCGGACGAGGCGGCTCAGTAAAATCAGGGATTTCCTTGCATATATTTTAGCACTCAAAAGAAATATAAATTACATATGTAGACATATAGAAATATGTGTGAATGGTATGACATAAACTGAAAAATGTTGACACTGAAACAAATAGTATTGTTTTCATTCAAGGTAAATTTTAAAAAATGGTGATGTATTAAATTTTTAGACGAGCGATGTCCTAGCTGGGCAAGTTTATGAAGTTTGTCCCCCACATAAACGACAATAAAGCAGGTGTGCTTGCCTTGTAAATATGCAGCGCAGTTGTTGTATCAACACTTAGTATTTGTTGCTGCATATCTGTGCGGTGTAAGATATATCACTGCAAGCTGTTCTGTAGGATGGCAGTGACAGATACAAAGGTCAAGTTTTGTGGTCTGTGTAAAAGGTAAAGTACATGCTGTAATTTCATGTTTGTGTCTAAGGCTAACATGTTACATTTTTTACCTTCATACTGCTACCCCTCCCGTCTCCCACTCCCGTTCCTTTAGGCCTGTGGGAATGTATGAATAATATATCCCTGTATAAGTAGATGCTGAAGCAAAAGTTCAGGGAGATTTTATCCATTTATATAGCACAAACATCTTTTTGCGTAAATTTAAATACATTCTTGAACATGTATTTGAAATAACAAATGCTTGGTTTTGCGATTATCTGTCGTGGACAGAAGCTCCGATGCAACTTTGCTTAGAATTCATTGATAAACTAGGAAATTTCAACATGTTAGAAAGACTTTCTACTGCTGTTTGTACAGAAAAGTATTTTTCAACAAGATTAGTGCATTCAAAAGCTAATATACCAGAAAGTCTCACATATTGATTATGATATAGTTTAAGCGCCAATTTAATATGCCCAAATGGGATTTTCTGCACTAAAAATGCAAAACTGAAAAACAGAATCATATTTAAAGTACTAAAAAGTTATGAACTTGATTGCTTAATTCATATGTCATACGTTCTCTTTTAACAACTTACATATTATTTGTCACTTTAGTATTTTCAGAATCTAGAATCAGAGAATTTTTTGTGCTTTGAACCACCAAACATGCAAGGATGTATTTAATATTTCTGCTTTTAATTACAAACGTTCAGAAGAGTCTTAGTATTGTTAACCAATTTTATGTAAAGTTATCCTATAAATTTACAAAGTTATTCTCGCCAAATTGATTGCTCACTATTTTATCTTCTTTAGTTGTGGATTTTGGTTGCGACGGTTTGGCGCGGCGCAGTTAAAAGATACCGATCTCTAAACGAATTTTACCACGTTGTCTGCAAACTCGACTGGTTATTAACACTTATATATATATATATATATATATATATATATATATATATATATATATATAAACTATTTTAATGGTTATCTTATGGTTATGTGTTGTAGGAAATAGGAAAAGAGTTCCATTACTGCGTGTATTAGCGTTATGTAATTAGTAAGCAAGATTTATGCTAAAAACTGTCAGTAGGCTTTTTGTACAATTTATCCTTTAATAAACTATCCTTTTAAATCATATAGTCATATTTAAGTCCTTACTAAATTTTTTGTCGAGAACAGTTTATCTATCATTCAACATAGTAAGCCAATCAGAAAGGCAAATGAGAACAATGACCTTTATTACACATAATGTACATTTACAAGAATTCAAAAAATCTAAAATGTTTACGTTGTAGCAGGCATAAGCAGGCATAGTCGGATGTTTCACATTCCGTGCTCCATAAATCTGAAATCCGAAAAGTATTTATTTGAACATAAACTTCATCGATGTGTTTGTGATATTTTCACAAAAAAGATAATTCCAATTGATACGATTTCATTTAAAGGTTGCATTTATTTAAAGACACAGTTGCCGCATCTTAAAAGCCCAATGAATTGACATCCAGCAGAGAATCCAGCTATTCCACACATAGGATTTGAACAGCTGCACTGACCCAAAAAGTAATTGCAATGTGGTGGAAAATTCAAATATTCGTCTAAACAGTGGCATTCGCTGTTAATGCCGTCACATTAAGACAAACGCTGCACAAACACCACAATTACCACAGAATCCACCGTCGCATCCACATCGGCAATGCACTGGTCCTGTGCGCCCAGGTAACTAGCTCATGGACACCACCCAGTCGCAACGACATGCCTCTTGAGGATACTGGACGAAAATAAGGATAAGATCAATCTATTTGGTATTGTTTGATTACATAAAACACACGAATTTGTAAATGGCAACATCCTCACAAGATGGGATCAAAGTGACATGTGTTCACAAAAAAGCATACCTCTGTTTATTTCTCAGTTCAACACTGGCGGGTCTAAGGGGACGAGAGAATGGGACTAGGGCATTAAATTACAAGAATTGGCTATGAAGCTTGGTGGTTTCACAAAAAATTACTGGTAAGCTCGATATTTGGCTGCTGAATCTCAGACCTTCTTCCTTCTCCTCGAGAATAACTTGTATCCACCACGGCTTAATTCATTTTCCTAGTGCAGCGTAAAAGCCACGTTTTTCGCGATCTCAGTTGCTTGAGTACTATATTTACCAGATTTTTGTCTGAGTATAACAGAAAATTAATTATCAATTTTAAATATTATTTTATTAAATGTAAATATTTTCTTATATATATTACACAACATTTCTAAATATGTTAGTTCGTGAATCATTAAATGCGCAATTTATGTATCATTTGAATATTATTTCTGTGATCTTTCTATGCAAAATGAAAAAAGTAAATTACCTGAAAGATCAGTCATTAAACTAAGTACGACAGCTATAGCCACTAACCACCCTTCTGCGTTTGTTCATAAAAGAATGTAGTATGCAAATTTATCATAAACGTCGAAAATTTCAGTTATAATTTATTTTAAGTGATAAGAATTTTCTTCACGCACTCACACAAATTAACAGAAAAATATGTCACTGGCTAAATATTTCACAAAAATTCAAAAAATAAATATATTGATTTTAACTGCATCGTTTCTGTTGCCTATTGTGTTCTCCTTCCATTATATTGGTATCCTCGTGAAAATGGCTTTTAAATAGTTTTGATTACAGTATGTTGTACTTCAACAGCATCGATCAAAATAATCTTCTGAAGTCTAGAATCTGTTGTGGTTAGCTACAAAGGACAACTGTGAAAAGAAAATTAAATACGTCCCAGATGGATACCATTCGTGCAAATTTTTAAATAATATCTCTCAATTTTAACCAAACGCGAAGTGGAATTCCGAAAAAGACCTTTTGTAAGAATAACATTTTTTGTAGGACATACGGAGTACTGAATGTAAAAATACGCCTGGCCTAAATTTACTTCTTCCTCCATAAGACATCAAGTGCCTCCCTGGGTGGGGTTTTTTATTATATTAGGTTTAAACTGTTAATCTATGCAGTTCCGTACAGAATAAGCAGCTACGTCTTTCACAAAGCTGATTCAGTAGAACTGTTGTTTGTTCATTGCTTAAAGGATATCAAACCGTGTAAAACTGGATGATGAAAGTATTAATGTTCATATGCTCCGCAGAAATATAAAACGTAAGGCAGACCATCGACAAAAGGCATGCCTTGAGATTTAAGAGAGTACTAAGACACCCAAGGAATCGATTAAATAGTGAATATTTTGGGTCAAGCTCTCTGGCTGTAAAATTCTGTATTCTGACGAAAAAATCTGACGGATTTTTTTTATAAAAGAGCATGTTTTTATTGAAATTCAGGAACTACTTTTTGCGACAGTAAAAAAGCTCACAATAGAGTAATTTTTATTTCGTTTCTCTGTTATAATTGCCAAAAATATTTTGTTTCTGCGAGAATGGCAATTTTTGTGAAGTTTAAGAAACCAATTTATATACAATGCTCCAGGCTGTCAAAGGGCTGTCAAAGCTCCCAATTAACAGTAATTTACTGGTAGCGTATCTCGCTCAAGAAGACAAAAGTCTAATTTTGTCCAATTTTGTTTCTAGCAGCAAATCTAAATGCACTCAATCATTGGAGATTCGAAAATGTAAGACATAGCAATAAGTCTACCATTGTGATCAGACTTTTGTAAAATATGCAATTTTATGGAGGAGAAATATTTTATATTAAACATGCACAGGTAGTGGAGATTCAAGACTAATCCGAAAGGGATGCCTGGTTTTGCTACTAATGGCTTACTTGCTTGTCATTAGAAAGTCGCTATATATGAAGGTCTTTTTTATATTCTATATAAAAAGAAAATAGCTGTTAATAGTAACTCTAGCATGTTGTATAAACAAGAAATAGAAAACAATTTTCTTTGTATTACAAAAACATTTTTCAAACCTTTCATGTTAGAAACATAGAGTAATGTGTAGGATTGAACGGGTAAGTTCTGGCCTTAAAGTTGTAAGATAATGGCGTAAAATAGCCTAGATTCAAGTACACAACCCACCTATTTTGATACTTAAATAGCGCATTGTAAGTTAAGAGTGCAAGAACAAAGCGCAAATCATAATTAGATGATTGAAATGCGAAATTCAGTTCTCGCTTCTTGAATATGATCTTATAAATCATTTCACAAAAATATTTTATAGCAAAATACGCTGAAAATATATTATTTGTGATGTAAAGCCCTGCCAAAAAGTCCGGGTTGGTGGTAGTCAAAGAAAGAATAACATTAACTGTATTTATATTTCACTGCAGAAATGGATCGTGTCTGTCATATTTGACACTTCAGTTAACTGATTCTAGCAAAACCGCCACCTAAACACAGGTGGACTGTACCACAAATGTCACAAAATTCAATATATGGTGTATCCTCCACCGAAAGCATTCATTCTTCATAGTGCATAGTTGCATTTCATAGTACCCCATACATTTTCTATCGGATTAAGATCGGGGCTTTTCGCTGGCCACCGTTTAGTCCGAGTAATCATCAACTAATGCAGCTCTGTGAGGTCATCGACAAATTGAAACCTGGCAGGATCCATCGCCCTAGCGCCACTTTGAATATGGTCAACAAAGATGGCTCGACTAACTGTTGAAATTTTCATTTTTAACGGTGCAATAACTTCAGTAATTTGACTTGTTTTGGTTCGCGATATTTGTTGAACACGTTGAAGTTGAGAAAGAATTTGGGGAACAAAGACAAGACAATATTGCCCGATATTACCCATTGTTTTTGAGGTTGATTTTAACACCGTAAATGACAAGGCCGAGTTTGTGAGATTGCACTGATCAGGACACTGTTAGTCTTTTCACAAAAACGTGATGCCTGGGTAGAATCTAAAGCCCTTGGAACCGTTGCATTGCCAAGGAGTTCTGTTAAACACCCTGGCAATATTATTTATAAAAATGTATTATGTGTCAGAACACATCCAGACTTTATTTCGGACTTTTGCCAGTGCTGTCTATAAATGCATTTCAATCGAGCACATCACATTTCTAAATTAGTTTTAAATATAACGGTAAAACGAGTGGTTATGCAATTATTTATTGAAGAAAGCGCCATTACAATACCTGCTAAATGTACGAAATGTAATGAAATATAGATCTGCAAACGTTGTGTACGAAATATAATGAAATTTACACATGCAAAGTATTGTCATTTTATCATTCTGTTTGCAGTAAATTTCGGTTCAAGTACAAGAAATTCAGATATAATCTGAAACAGAACTTGCCTATGTCTAAAATATTTCGCGAAATGACATTATTATTAGAATAAAAAATAAGACATTTAAATATGCAATGTTTATAAACTGCCGTTGAACTGAGCTGCCAAAGTACCACCTGAGGTACTCAAAAGATGTGAACTTGATCAAGAAATTCTAGGTTCCCGTAATGAATGTCTCGTTCATAACAAGAAACGAAAAGAGTGGTCTGAGATAAATATTGTTATAGTTTCAAAAATTTGGTAACACTTCCAGAGCTAAAAACTAAAGAGGTGTACTCCTGTGCTCCATATTAGCCAAAACGTACAACAGACTGATCTTGAATTGTATCTGTCCAACAATCAACCCCCGGCTTCGACGGAAACAACACGATTTCAGATTAGGATGAACTACTACACCTCAGATCTTACCTCTCAAAAGAATGATCAAGGGCGTTAAAGATAAGAACTTGCGAGCTATTATTTTGTTTATAGATTTCACAAAATATTTTTGGCAGTATTCGCCGAGAAAAAATACTAAGAGCTAATGGAATATACCTGAAAACGGTCAGAGCAATAGAAGGATGTGTGCAGGAACAAAGGCTGGATTTGTGTCACCAGACGGGGAGACAAAGCTCTTCGAACTTCTGGCTCATGCCTTACACAGGCGATACCCTAGCCCCTAATTTGTACATCATAGCTCTTAACTACGCAATGCGCAAGACACAGAACGGTCACGAAGAACTGGATTTCACACACAAGAAGACTGAGTAGAGGAGTAGAAGCCGACAGTTCGGACAGGTTTAGATTTCCTTGATCAGTGGGTATTTGAGCAATCTTAAGAAATGCTCGTACGCACAGAAGCTTCTGTTTCTGGAGTGGGACTTAAACCCAATGCGAAAATGACCAAGGCGGTGGTATTTTATCTGTCTGAAGAATTCTAAACCATTAAAAGATGTGATAGTTCAATACTTGATTTGGTTGTAAAATTTACATTCCTTTGATCTGTGTCAGAAGTTGAGCTGCGGGTATCAAACAGCTGAATATTAAAACAATAAAGTGTTTTATTTTAATTTTAAACAATACAGAAACCAATCAACACATTGTATTTTGATTCCAGCGTTTATCGGTTGTCTTAAGTCCTAAACGATAAAAATAATTACTGATTAATAGAAAGTCAAATTATCATTTTCATACGATACATTGCCAAATCGTTCTTCATCGACTACAAATATGAATAACATTCTAAAACATAAAGCTCATTCAATATTAAAGGGGTTTGAGTGATTGATACCAGTTTACACTCTTACATCAAAATAATCAAAATCATGTAGCAAATTTTGAGGCCATTCTGTTTGATCTATAATATACAAAGAGAGAAGTATGAAGCCTGCTATCTTTGAAGTTTATTACAAATATGCTCTATCCCAGAAAATACTAGTGTTATGTGTATATTTATGTTTATGTTACACTAGTCTATGTGCAGATTAGGCCATTGCATTTAGAGTTTTACATTAAACGTTTCTCTACAATATCTTCCACTTATCCATTGGGATATATAGATCCGTAGATAGATATATAGACGATTAACAAAAACCAAAAAAAAACAGAACATTAAATTAATTACCTTGTATTAAGTAATGCTTTTTATCTCTTAGAATTAAATAATCTAAGGACAGAGGCTTCGTAAAATAAACATCGATTTAGTTTTTTTACATATTTTTACTTTAATAGGTCCTTCCTTTTTATGTCACAAAAGTTGTTCTGTTGCCCAACTTTAATCACAGTGAAATTGATGTCATGACGGATCTCAGAAATTTCGACCTGACAAATATATAAAACACGCATTTTTATGGATTTTACAGTTGAACAAATTAAGCAATTTTCAACACTTTAAAAACAAAATTCGACAAAAAATGAGCATACCAATTTTGTTAGCCAAAGTAAACTGAAACTTGACAAAGAAAAAAATGCATATTAATTAAAGATATATATTATTAATTAAAGATATAAAGATAAACCACCCGACATTCCATATATAATTTGCAAGGTATAAATTCTTTAAAATATTTTGAGAATAGGTTGACACATATGTAACCTTTAAAAGCTTCTCATCCGCTACTGTCATGTACGATATGTATGGAATTCAATAGTAACTGAACACTAAAGCAGAGATTATTGTTGTGCGTTACACTACAGATTTCGCACTATATGTGAAAGCCATTTCCATAATACTAACAGAATTTTAAGGGACTGACATCCTGCTGAAGCTTTCTGTACTCTGTGCAATTAAATTATGCAATGAAAGGCGCAGTGTCAATATCGGCTTTCACAACAGAAATGCGAATGACTTTCAAAACAAGTGTAAGGGTGTCAACTAAGCTTTCTAGATTTGACTCTCCTAACCCCAACCCTGCATACATCGCTAAATGGTTGGGTAAAATCAGAAGCAAATGCTTCTACAAGCATGCTGCTTTATTGTGATTTTGCGACATACGATGTACATATTACACGTATATCCACATATAAATTAAACAAAAAAGAAATCATGTCAAACCATTCTTTCAATGGGTTATGTGATAATTGCCAATTACTCTGTATTTTAGATTCTAGAAATTCTTTGATTTATTAATATAGCATTTAAGCTCATTCAATCAATAAGAAAAATCCTTATTTATTTATATTTATTCTTTCAAATTCAATTCCTTTAGAATTATTCGGAGAAATTATCAAATAGGCTTGTTCACGTGTTCTCACTTTAACCAAAAATGACTCACGTAAGACATCCAGCCAGTTTGAACAGAGAATTTGATTCATAACTTATATACCCCTTATTTATGGAATTATTAAAACAAATTATATAATTAGAATAAGCGCATGTTTATGTAAATATCGTTGTGGTTTTGCTATATTATTATTATAACTTGATTTTCACAATTAACAAAAAACGAATAAAAAAACTCTTTATTAGTTCGCGAACTGGAGACACTATGTTAGTCTTATAGTCTATAACTGTGAAATCCATTATATGTTGCCTAGCAAGGTAATAGGAACAAAAAAGCAGTCCCTTCTTTACCACTTCTGGCCGTGTTCGAAATCAAAACTTTTGGAAATTTGACCATCATTCGCAGTAAACATACCCTTGTATGAGGATCATTTCCAGCCCCTTAACAAGCCATTTAAAAGTAGTTTCTTTTCTTCGAAGCACCAAAATGAACGATTTCAATACCATGCATCCATACAGCAGTCAGATTTGATATTGTCCCCCAAATATCAAATCAATAGTCGAGGCATTCTCCAATGTCTCTTTGATTTCTCGAACAAAAGAACGTTTATATATAATACGTTTATATAAAATCCATATTTACTGGTGTGACAGAAATGATTATTTGACTTTTGTTGATGAGACACGGACGGACAATCACGGACAGAACACAAATATCTACTAAAATAGCAGATATTTATTAAAACACGTCTTATCCGTCTCAGTACCGTATCTCTTTTTTTTATTCTTCTGCTTCGATCTACGGCTCAAGAGATGCCGTGACGTCGCCTACGTGGTTGCGATGACGTGACCGGTCATACGTCACAATGACCTGTGACCGGTCACAACAATCGCATCAATTAATTCAATTCAGAGCAAGTTATTGACTATCAGAAAGCGATTTCTTCACACTGGACTACTAAGACATCTGCTGAACGTTTGCATTTTATTCCTTTTAGTGTTTGTTTAAGCTTCTACTGCGTGAATCAGCCAACAACCAACGCAGTTGGTTAATAGTTTAATATCTACAACAATCAATTATTTAACTGCGGTTAGACGTGTTCATTTAATTGAAACACAACCGTCATAACAAATCATTTGTAATCGTGTCCTACTCATTTAGAGTCGCGTTAACCTAACCTAGAATGCTTTGATTGATAAATAATTGTTAATTTCATGTTATACAAGAAAAGAAAAATAGAGACTGTGGTTGTAACTTTATTTCTAACATAATAGAAAAATTAGATCAGATGTGCTAAGAATGGCTTTTTGAAACTAGTACTTCAAAGCAGATTCTTCATTGATGTTTCTTCCCAAGTTTGTTTATTTTTCTGTAGTACCTCTAAACACCATTTAGTCTTATTTTCTAATTACGTCTAAAGGAGTTGTTTAAAAGTATACGGATCGGTCTTCACAATCTCTCAAGTCAAAACATAATTTCCATAAGAAGCTTGGAAAAATTTAAAAATTTTATGCCATACAAAACATTCTGTTTGCATTTATTCATATAAACTGCCAAAGAGAAATTTCAATTGTGTTAGAGTTTGTGATTAGTTGAACTTTCGGAAGACAGAAGATTCGTAGTAACAATAGTGGAGCTTGTGATTACTACTCCCGCCGTCCTCGTACGGAACGTACCCACTGGTCGAGTCTATGTTTCTGTTGTCCTCGTTGTCCCAGTACACCCATTCATGTATCAAGTTTGCATTTTTCACTCTCTGGCAGCCGTTTGCATCATACATGAATAAGTAGAATGGTTTGTGTGTTGGTAATGATATCTCCTGGTGAATTGATCCATCTGAGCGACAGCAGTAGTATATGCGAGTGTTCCTGGTATATTCGCCCTCCGGCAAAATACCACCATGCACGTTTTGATTGTCATGGTAACCGTTGTTTTTGTTGTCTTGGTCATCCCAATAAATGTTACCCTCTGCAAATCCTGCTGGGCAGTTGTATTTTTTAAAGATACAATAACTTCCTTGAGGCCAGTCGCCATATCCAGCATAATCGGTTTTCATACACATGTGTTGTTTTATGCGATATTCGTTCAAACTGCCGTCAGGAAAGTGTACAGGATTACTCCAGTGGTTGTTGTTATGTCTTTCTTCAGTGTCATGTGATCTCCACCCGTAATACCATGGCGTACCTGTGTTCACTGGACAGTTTGTGTCAGGCATGGGTAAACCGTATGTGCCACGAGGCCAGACCATAATAAGCGGGTCTGTGTAGGCATGTTGCTCTGTAAGGCGTGTCTGTGATATACTTTGAACACCCGGTACCTCGTCACACCTGCCTAGGATATTGAGCGCTATGGCCCAGGCAGCATAGCCAGAAATCTGAATAGAGTATGTATAGTCTAGAAAACGTCTCAGATGTGTAAAGTACGATGCAGATTCTCTGTCAAGTATTTCTTCGTAGATAAGAAACAGAGGTGGTGCACGATATATTGGATCAGTACCCATCATCATGTCATGCAGGTTAAAAAGAATCATCCTAACGCCATCCGAATCCCCCCTCATGACGTTATTAGCCCAGTCAATTGCCTTATTAGCAGGCCCTAAGCTCTTGTCATTCTGGAGACTGAGTTGGGTATTTAGCTCATCAAGCAGGTATCTAAGGCGTTGCACGTCATCGGCGTATAACGTCGCTGACTGTTGCCATCTCTGCGCACGCCTTATATCTGCCATCTGGGACGCAATTTGTTGGAGTTGGGACTGAATAGCTACTAAGCTCTCACGTATTTCGTTCAGTTTTCCTAATGAAAGCTGACTTTGGTAAACACCATAGGTGAAACGAATACTGGACAGAATGTTGCTGGCAACAGAGCGTTTCTTACGGCTTGTAGAGCTTCCTTGAACAGAAACACAGATTCAAATACTTTAGAGATTAAATAATCAATATTTTAGGTAGATAGAAATCAAAGATCAAACTATCAATGTTTTAGGTTTTAGACAGAACTATTTTGAAAGTATTCTACACAGGAATTATGCTATTTCATATATAGTTATATGTTGGTCAGTGTCAATCAAAAGATTCAATACTTTAACTGTAAAATGTATGTTATTTTTGATTAGTATAGAAAATTCATACCCGAAGCCAGATTTTCTATTGTTCCTGAAGATGAACCAGAAGATCCGCTGCTGGAACTTTGACCTGTGATTTAAGTTGTTAAAATATATAATATCTTTTATTGTCAGAAACAACCAATTATGATACGTTAAATAAATGTCAGATAAATTTTAAAAAGAAAATTTATCAACTCAGTTAAACATTACAAGTTACGTGATAAGCGCTTACCCTATTTTAAGCATTTGAATTTTCTGAAGCAATATTTACCACAAGAAATCTTGATTCCGGAGTGTAAGCGTGGTTGAGATACGCGATTCTGGTATCCGTCTCTCATGCCATAGCACTGCCCTTGCCAGTTTGGGTCAGGAAAATCATTTGGATGCCAAGTGTATGCCTGCAAGAAAAACGCAAAATCGCATAATTTTGCACAGTATCAATACCAATGTACCTACTTTTGTCATTCATAAATTTAATTACCTCTTTACAGAAAAGGGAACTAGTTTAAGGCGTAAAACTCACTCCACAACCTGGTTCCAGAGCACATGTCTCCATACATTCAACCTTTGTGTTTGCCCGGCTGAAGTAGAAACCGATCGAATTAGGTGGATTCTGGCGTGGTATAGGTATCCGATTAAACACAACATTAAAATCTGGACGATCATCCCAGAATGCATCTGAAATACAATGTATTTAGCAAGAAATCAGTTTTTTTTTCTTTTTTTTTCAAAACATTCAGTGGTTGGGGCAAATAGGCAATTTACATTTGGCATGATAACAATGTACTCTTGAAACTGTGCTTGTCCATTTAAAATCTTTATCATATGTTTATGATAGGAACAACTTTTCAACATAATTGGCTTATAATGTGTTAAATGTGTCGGCACTATATTGAGCCAATAAAAGGGTGCCACAAAAGAAAACAAGCAGAAGGTTTATCAGCTGTTTAATCAGTTTGTTACCTTCTTTTGATTACAAGGAAACATATTTTAAGACATATCTCTACAATCCGAAGAATTTTAGCTAACTTTTGGCGAGTTTCTAAAATGAAAAGTGTTTTCCATAGTTTGATTTTGTAACTTGACCTTTTGCATATTGTACAGAGTGTTTAAAAAGACTAAAAAAGATAAACGCGTCACCTAATAAATAGGAAACTGAGATTCTGGCACTTAATCACATTTGGGCACAAAATAAATTCAAAGAATTGCATAGAGTAACACATTTAACCATATGTTTGCGTTGTTTAAAGCTCTGGAATAGTATTATATGTTGGATTTCGCGTCAAAGCAATTAAATCGCTATATTGATCACACAGAAAAAGCTTGAATAGAACGCCAATTAATAGCAACGAATAGGTGCAAAGAAGTTTGGCTTGAGTGTTATTATTTCTAATTTTATTATATTTCACTTTGTACAGTTGCAGTTTGCATCTTGAATTTAAACAACAGCAACCACTTCTAACGCGTAGGTTGATGCTGGAATGACACAGGCTTTTAGGAACAGTGTCCCTGGTATTGTACTGGTTGCCCACAAAAAAGAAAACACCATTGAAAGTAAAAACCAAAAAGAGGTGCAACGTGTTTATGTTTATAATGGCATGCTTAGTCATACACTGCCAAAACTTGCCAGAACCACTTATAAAAGGATATAGCTAATAACTTATGCATAGGATAAGTAAATTCATAGTATAAAGTATGACGTCATTGCATATGTAAATGGTGGCAAAGGGGTACTTTCGTGGATATGACAAAAGACCAATCACAGGC
The DNA here is from genome assembly GCA_949752745.1 of Protula sp. h YS-2021. Classification (NCBI taxonomy): domain Eukaryota; kingdom Metazoa; phylum Annelida; class Polychaeta; order Sabellida; family Serpulidae; genus Protula; species Protula sp. h YS-2021. The sequence continues at coordinate 14,208,550 of OX457026.1, forward strand.
TCTAAATAGACATTCCGACAAAAATTAAATTTCGTCAATATTTTAAAACTTTTATCAAAACAAGCAAGAGTAGTTTTCTTACTACAAACAGTCTTCTCGCCACTGTTTTGTGGGGTATTAGAAACACTAGTTTGAAGATCCTGGCGTATTCCGTAACACTGGTCGTCCCATTCGCTTACTGGACCCGAACTACTCGCAGGATGCCATGTGTATGCCTGGGTATAAAATTACGTTATTAGATGTATGCTCAAGTTAATATATATACAGTAAGTTATTGCGCAATAGACTACTCATACAAAATGCTTTATATAGTATGTAGCTAAGCAAACCAAAACACCTATTTCATGAACATTTCTAAGCAAGGTATTAAGTTAGGTATTATGCAAAATGTTAAGGGAACGTGTGTAATCCAATTACGAGTTAAGATAAACAGGAGTTAAGCCGCAATATATAGGAAGCGTCTGTCTTAGCATTTCAGGAAAGTCAAAGTTGATTACTTTGTGGTGAGGTTTACAGAATCTACAGGTAAGAAGATGTTATAAGTTTGCACCTACCGCACATTGGGGTTCACCATCGCATGCCACAAGGCACTGCTGCTCTGTAGTGGCTTGGGGAAAGTAAAACGTGCGGGGTCGGTCGTCTGTGCGGGGATTTTGTATTTTTCCATATACAGCGTTTGTTCCAGGGAGTTTGTTCCAACACACACCTAAACATATCACTCATAAGCCATTTTTACATGATTGTGTCATTTTAAGGTACTATCCTTAATAGATAGCGAATTAACAACAAAAACACAGTTCAATGGGAAGTGGTCCTTATAAAGGAATAGTGTGTTTCAGTACTTGCAGACCTAGTTTTACAGCGAAATCCGATTGGCCTCGACTTTTTGTCCTCAACTCTTAACAAGCATTGCTAGCTCCCTACGTGACGACAAGGCGGATGAATATTTTCATCGAGTGGAGAGGTGTAGCAAAATTTATAGACAATAGGTAATTATGCATTAAGATATGTGGGTCATGATCCTCTCCTCCCCTGCTTCTAAGCTGCCCATGTCAGCCCGTCCGTTTCAAAATTAATAAAGAAGGAAAAAACAACAATCGAAAATGAAAAAAATCTATTAAACATAGGTTTCCTCACGATTGTGACACTACCGCCCCCTCCCCCTTCTCCAACATTAATCCTAGATACACACTTTATCCCCGCTCTCGGAGCAACTCTACGCTCTTATGAGATCTCTCTTGACCTTTGCAAAGACCATTTACTACTAGGATATAACACTTGTTGTAAAACATTTAGTATCAAGCTATTTTAGATCGCTAGCTGATGTATGCACTGCATTTCATTATACAGGAAAGTAATGCAGATTGCACAACAATCAACGAAAGGCGTAAATTCATTTCCAAGCATTTGATGGAGTAATTCATTAAGGTGGACACAAAACAAAAGGAGACAGGAATTTAGCCATATTGTTTCACTGCAAATTTTATTAATTGATGAAATTTGTAACTTAGTATTTAATGTTACTTTTTTGGGTATTTTAAAAATATTTTTTGTTCTAAAACACACTTGGAAACATCATTTTCATAAAACTGATGAGAAGGATTCGCTTTTTAACAAAATAACCAGCCTTGAAAAGAGAACGGTTTGTCGTGGAGTACTCCTGTAATTTCATTGCCAAATAAATTTTTTCAGGTCTTTTTAGCGGAATTTCTGATAGTTATTGCGTATCTTGTTTATTAAGAGACCTCTAAATAATTTTAGTGTATTAAGGGATATCTACAAGCATTGCTGATATCTTTAATTTGTATATCTTAAAATGTAATATCTCTTAAAAAGACTGCAGTGAGAATGAGCATCCATTAGAAAACACGATTTTTGTTCAATTTTGCATGTAATCCATGCCCCTGTCTGGTCTTATAACATACAGATGTGATCATTGTTATTGTAACCACGTGTAAAATAGTTTTTTTAATATATTTTGATAAATAACCGTATAAAGTTCAAACAAAGAATGAAAATACAGCGCACTCTCCGGCAGATACCGTTGTGTTGACAGCACCTTTTTTTACTCATCTACCAAGTGCCGCCTCTGTGCCGTCTCTCATAAGCCATATTAGATAAATTTCATACCTGATATTAGCTTGAGATGCCTCTGACATAACATAATAAATGCAACATGCCACACGTTTGGTAGGACTACATGCATATGGTGTCATTGTTGTATCTTGCCCAGCGAAATGCGCATATATATATATATATATATATATATATATATATATATATATATATATATATATATATATATATATATATATATATATATATATATATATATATATATATATATATATATAATTTCCTGCTCGAAGTTTTATGCCCAACATTTCAAAAAGAAAGTTTACATGGCTTGCAAGAAGATGTTTGAGTAAAATTAAAATTGAAAATGAATGGAATATTTAATCTTTGGTTCAGAGTAAATCTGTTCACAACTCTCATACTTATGCCCATTATTAAAGTTCACCTTTGCACATATAACTTAGTATAGAAGATGAAAATCTAAAACACAAAGGAACAAAACGGTAGTTAAGAAATGGACAAAGTTTGCAAACACCCCGATCAAGTAACAAAATTTGGCCTCATCTAGTTCCATTTGAGCTCTTTCGGTTGCGGAGGACTGTGAAAGCAAACAGTATTATAAGCAGTGTCACTTCAATGTGGATTCATGAGAGAAGGAAGATTTTCAAGATAACGATACCTTTTGAGCCGGAGTGAAATCTATAAGATTTCACAGATGTCTTATGAACCAGACTTTTCAGTCAGATATCTTCTCATTAAAAAATTGCTTTAGTTTAGTTGAGAGATTTTCAGATTATTTTACATTTTGCTTACTCTGTAGTTTATAGTTGCAGTGTGTCACGATACAAAGAACGCCCCTGTTACTATGCATTACAAGCTTGTTCATAATGTACAACAGCAGTCGTTGTGGAACAGTAACCACTAGATTTCAGGGCATCGACAATTTTTTTCGTGTTTTAAAAAGAAATTGAAAACTAACCTCTTTAGGGATTATAATGAATAACTTTTTCTGACTGTGCGTCTAGTGGCTATGCTAAATAAACGCTCTATAAGCAGTGAAGATATGCAGATAGATAACAGTATGTTTAAATTTTGCATCAGCTTTAACCTTGATATTTTGTACTTACTACAAGATACTTTGACTCCGGAATGATGTGCTGCTGATGCTACATGCGTCCTCAGATCCCTCCGTATGCCATAGCATTGTCCGCTCCATTGCGGGTCACCAATATCATCAGGATGCCATGTGTATGCCTGTAAAGGTGCATCATATGTCATCTCAGATCTATATTTTCCAGAGCAATACAGAAAATCTAGTTCTGTGGGTTTTGGCTGAGTTTAATTTGCAACATATTTTAAGAACGAATGTTGGTAGGAGTGTACAGTGTGATAAATATGAAAAATATCAAAGTTCTTTTTTATTAATTCTCAAGCAGGAATCCAGCATTATAAAGCCCACTCTACTTTTATCTTAAGCAATAATACTCGGGTAATAAAGCTGTGTATAGTATATAGGATATTAACTCACGTCGCATCCGGGTTCTAACCCACAAGCTTCTTTACATGCATTGTGGTCATTTGCATTCGGAAAAAAGAAAACACGAGGACGATCCTCCTGTCGTGACCCCGGCACTTTCCCAGAGACTGCATTCACGGAAGGATAATCGGCCCAACAAGTGTCTGAAAATAATACAATGTATCGCTATTTGATTTATCGTAACATTGAACTCATGGTTGGTAGCGTATGGACCACCATTCATTCAATAAGCTCCATATGATTGACATAACCCTTGCTCCTTTCCGTGAAAACACATTTGAGTGCAATATTCGTGTGGTGATGTGAGTACTCTGCTGTTCTATATTCAATATTTCTTGCAACATATTTGTTGTTAAAAGGTTAGGTTTTCTTTTTATGTTGATTTATGTTGTCCAACACCTGTAACTGTGTAATACAAAAACAGTATAATTATGTATTTTTTTGCTAAATGTCTAAAAGTTCTGAAAATTCATGAATTTTACAATATATTCTATATAATATTTAGGTTTCCTTTCTACTAAATATAGATGCGCATAAGTGACTAAAGCATGAGCCACTGCGTAGTAACTAATTGGCTGTAAAATGTACATATGAAAAACTCTAACTTAATGTAAAATGCTATATAACAATTTAATATCTAAATTTAAACTCCTGAAAAGTCCCCATTTGTACATTATTCTATTTTCTGGAATATTTCTTTTATCAACCAGTCATCTATGCCAAATTCCTTCAAAAATGAAATTATATTTGTCTTGTTTTATCTGTTAAATCGCTGAGCGTGTCTCCATGCAGCTTAATAACGTGTTGTTACGAATAAGCAAAACTAAACTTCAAAGCCTTAATACCTCATGAAATTAAATGCAAAACCTTACAATATATTCATAATTTTTCTAACAGAAGACATATTCTAAAACATTTCTTTTGGAAGGGAAAGGGTTAAGGAGCGTAGGAACGGAGATAGTATTTGACCTACCCCTTTTTCGACGGTAACACCAGGGGGCGCTGCAGGAACTACTATTATAACAACAGCCCCTAGCGAGGCAGTCACTTTGACTGATGTACTCGTACGTGTCTATCCCCGGGCACGACACTCTATCATCTTCATCCACCGCACACGAGTTATCTAAAATAACATAACAAGCAATTTTAATAAATTAATTAACAATTGCGTAATGCATTACAGATCACACTTTTAATTTTTCCTTTCTTCTTTTTTGCATTTTCTGTTTCTTTAGGCATTTTATTCGTCTTTTTCATCATCTTCTTGTTTTTCTACGACTGTAAAAATAACTTTCCCATCTAAATAACGTTACCGTAAAACTTTTTAATGCCAAGGTTTTCATTTTCTAACTTTCATTACGTAGGATTAGAAACTTCCCAAGAAATGAAAGAAACTCTATACGTACCAGAAGCTGATGCGACACTGGTAAAAAGTACCAAATGTATAATCAGATTAAACATTAAAAAACGCATCCTATCTTGAATTTCAATTAAAGTGCTACTTTATCTCACGCAAGAGTGACTCGTTGGACGCTGTGCTATCGCCTTTTATTGACGGACCTATGGCAACAGCTTTTCTTTTATTTTCAGACGAAATATCGAATTTCCGGTACACCATAGAACATGTTTTTGTACTGTTTTATCTCTCAATTGCCGGATATAAATGTATTGAAATCACATTATTGATTCTCAGGTGTTGTTGTATTGAATAAGAATAAAGTTAAATCTACATTTCTTGAAGTCTTTAAATAAGTAAAAATATAAAGCATTTCTCTATGCTACGTTCTTAATGAGAAACAAAATGTAAGGAGTAATGCAAATAAAAACTAAGAATCCTTGCAGAAACAATTAGTAATATTTAAAAATAAATGCTTTATAACAAGCGGCTGTAGATAAAAATAACTTATTTTCTGTATAGAAGCTTCACACTACATTTTACAGGTTATTTAATAATTGCAGGACTTGAGCTGCAATGCCCAAGTGAGAGAATTATGCTTAAGGACTGCCAACCTTAGCCAATTATTTTTAAAAAATCAACCAAAAGCCTTTAATTGCTCTTTAACTTAAATGGCAGTGGATCATAAGAGTCTTCCACTTCTAAGTGTATGCTGTTTGCAGAAATGAAGTCATGCGTGCGTCGACTGATGTGAATAGGGCTATCACAAAAGCGGGCTATTTCTTGACCTGTATTCAGTTCCGGTTCTGTAATGCCTGGTACGATGTCAATAAATAAAAACCATACAGAAACGGCCTTTTAGTTTATTATTTTGCTACCTCTTTTGTTAATAAATTCAAAGCTATTTGTCTTTGACACTGCCATGTGAAAAGCTGAATAATTACTGTGTGGTTTCACTGAATGTCCTCATTGCACGTGGCTTGTGACGCATCCGGTAAGTGCTGCATAAGGTATAAATAACTGTATGCAAGTTACTGTTTCCATTTGAATAGAGATCAATTTCGCCATTTCCGGTAATCTTTACTAATTTAATTGGACTACATTACAGATGCTTTGTTTCAGAGATGAAGACTGTCATGCATCTGGTGTGAGCTGAGTTCATGTATCAATTGCTGCTTGAAAGCTGAACAAAAAGAGATCATTCAAGATTAAGTTCAAAAGACCCCTCCTTCACCCCCTTAGCAGTGATATAAGACTGAGCATAAAAGCAGATCTGCACTTCACCCTGGAAATTTGGTGCCTCATTACTCTTACTATAAAGAGCAATTCAAGTTCTACAATTTTCCATGCGCAGATATACACAAACCAGGACAGAATCATACACCCAAAAGCGGTGATAATGTTATTGTTTGATTGAAAAAAGGAAAACCAATGCTTTTTACAAGAATTTTATTACATTTTGTATTTGTGCTAATTAGATTTCATAGTAATTTCTAAAAGCTACGTGGCTTAAAGAAACCACATGGACAACTACACATATTTTAATTGTGCAACACAAACAACCAATATTACTTAAATTATGTGAGACTTGTTGCAATGAATATTTGTTCAGTACAAGTATTCGAACAGTATTACAGCACAACCCCCCCCCCCCCCACCAAAAAAATCTCCTGAATGGTCAGTCATTTTCTCATTACTTCTCGGACCATATTCTCCCTGAAACCAATACATTTTGCATATATAGTATTCAAAATCTAAAGTAATGTAATGTGAAGTTGAGCCCTTCGCCTATTTTATTTTATTTTTATTTTCGTTTTAAACACATCAAAAAATTTGTTTGCAAAATCTGAAACAATAGAGTGAGTCAAGTAATTCTTTGATGGCGGAGGTTGGAGGGCAGATGGCGCTTCAAAATTTAGCAGCCAGGCCATTTTCTATATGTTAGAAAGCTTTTAAATTCGCAGAAATTTTTCTTTCAAAACTGGCGTGTCTATGAAAGTAAATCAAACCAAACGTCCGCTGAATGCTCAAAGATACTACTCAAAGACAGAAATTAAAGTGATAATTTTAGTTCTTTTATATTTAGCATTTGCAAAATTGTTTCTCGTATCTATTGTGCAGAACATGCATTTTACAATTGCTTAAAGTTCCAGCAAATTTAAATGTTATGAGTAACTATTGGCTAGAAATGCAACACTTTCCAACATAATTTGTGACAATTTGTATTTCAAATTGTCAGAAATTATGTTGGAAAAGTTCACTAAGATGTAACATATGTGGTCTTTGAAATGCATAAATGAAAAGCTCGTGTGTGCATTGACTGAAATTAAACACTAGAAACTTTCTTAACATGTATTCATGCACGCTTCGTTGATGCTTGTTGCTTTTGGCATCCCATGAAAAGGGGAAGTAACACCGTGTAACTTAAGTGAATTACTTTACGCTGCACGTGGCTTCTAACGCGAACGGTCAATGCTTCAAAGCAAATAAACAAACAACCTCTCTGACCTTTCAGTTCTGTTTTAAAGAGGCGATTTATTCGACTGTAATCTTTATTTATTTAAGTGCCCGAAAAGTCTTCTTTAAATGACAAATATAAAAATAATTTAGATGACAATAATTATTATATTAGTAGTAGTAGTAGTAGTGGTAGTAGTAGTCTTAGCAGTAGCAGTAGGAGTCTTAGTAAGAGTAGTAGTAGTAGTAGTAGTAGTAGTAGCAGTAGTAGTAGTAGTAGTAGTAGTAGTAGTAGTAGTAGTAGTAGTAGTAGGAGGAGGAGGAGGAGGAGGAGGAGTAGGAGGAGTAGGAGTAATAGTAGTAGCAGTAGTAGTAGTAGTATATTTCTATCGATTGATGTTCTTTCTATTATTATCATAATTGCTATTATGGCTCAGGCCATTTCCGGTAATCTTTACTAATTTAATTGGACTAAATTACCGATGCTTTGTATCACACAGAAAGCCTGTCAGGCATCTGGTGTGAGCTGAAAACATGTATCAATTGCTGCTTGGAAGCTAAACAAAAAGAGAGTATTCAAGACATAGTTCAAAAGACCCCGCCTTCACCTCCTTAGCGCAGATATAAGCCCGAGCATAAATGCAGACCTGCACTTCACCGTGGCAATTTTTCGCCTGATTACTCTTATTTTAAAGAGTAATTAAAGTTGTACAATTCTCAATGTGCAGATAAACACAAACTAGGACAGAATCATACCCAGCCAAACTTATCCTGTACCTTTATCTGGCAATTTACACACAATCAATTACCTGTCTTTGCGTATTTAACAAAAGCCGTTCTTAAGGAAAACGCCCAGACAACTACACATATTTTAATTGTGAACTAGAACCTCACTTCGCTAGCGAAATGTTAAACACTTGACAAAAATTAAAACGCAAAAATACTTCCTTCAATTGGTTATTTCTTGAATAATATATTGCAAACAATTCAGCTTGAATACGTCTTATAAGCTGAGTAGTGTTTGGTTTTTGTTGGCTTAAGGTTTTATTGACTGATCAGGCATACGCCGTGTTATCTATTTACACAGTGAGAGCTCGCACAAAGCTGAGTAACTGTGTGGTATTCTGTACTATACGTCAAATGCTGCGTATTTACTTACAAAAAATACACTCTTTTCACATAGCATTTTAACAAAGAACACGAAATCAAAGATGAAAATAAAAAGTGGCATGCACACATTTCAGATGAAGCTCTTCATAAGTCCCAAGTTTAATAGTCCTAGGGCCCATAGTGTCAGAGAAGAAGAAGACACAAGAAATCGGAAAACTGTGAAGAAGAAGAAAAAAAGGAGGAACGGCTTCTCGCACAAATTCATATAACCCTTGCAAGCCAAAGGCTTGTCAAGTGTTAAATACAAACAATCAATATTACTTGAATTATGTGACACCTGTTGCAATGAATATTTGTTCCTGAGCCTATCTAATAAGGAAGAGGTCTTCTTTCTTTCCATTTTTCTTTCTTTTTCTGTTCTTTGCTCTCTTTATTTTTGTCTTTTGTTCTCTTCTCTTTCTTTGTCGTCTCATTTATATTGATCTCTTTTTCTTTTTCACAATTTTATATTCTGTTTCATATCTTAATTTTTTCTCAAAATCATAAAATTTTTATTACTTTCTCTCAATATAAAACGTTTCTTAAAGGTGACCTTGACTGTGAATTTTAAACTTAGTGAGAATTTTGTACAAGAAACTGACTCAACATATGTAAACAATCGCAAAAGAGCATATGAGTCACTTAAATACGGTAAATGTCCTCATAAGAAAGGCATAATGAAAAGCGCACAAACTTTATACCGGGACCTATTTAACAATTTTCTTTTCTATTCATGTGGTGTGTTGGATAAGAAATGCATTCCATCATTTAAGCCCTATTCTTGACTCTGTTGCCTCTAATAATTCATTAAAGTGAGCACAAGGTTAAATGGACAGAGTTCGGTATATTTTAAAAACATTAAAATGTAATATTTTAATGCCATTTTCGATACCTTAGAAAGGTTTTAAACTCGCACAAATTTTTCTTTTAAATCTGGCGTGTCTATGAAAGTAAATCAAACTAAACGTCCGCTGAATGCTCAAAAATACTACTCAGAGAGAAATTAATGTGATATTTATTTCTTTTCTATTAGCATTTACAAAATTGTTTGTCGCTTCTGGTGTGTAGAACATGCATTTTGCAATCGCTTAAAGTTCCAACAAATTTAAATAATCGGAAAGCTACCATTTGTTTTAAATTGTCACTAATCATGTTGGAAAAGTTCACTAGGATGTGACATATGTGATATTCAAACTGCATAAATGAAAAGCTCGTGTGTGCATTGATTGAAATTAAACACTAGAAAGTTTCTTAACATGTATTCATGCACGCCTCGCATATGCTTGTTGCAATGTCTTTTGACATCCCATGAAAAGGGGAACTGGCACCGTGTGACCTCAGTGAATCACTTCAAGCTGCACGTGGATTCTAACGAGAACGGTCAATGCTTCAAACAGCATATCTGGCCTTTCAGTTCTGTTATAGAGAGATGATTTATTCGACTGTAATCTTTATTTATTTAAGTAAACGGAAAAGCCTTCTTTATATGACAAATATAAAAATAATTTAGATGACAATTATTACCATTAATAGTAGTAGTAATATATGTAGTAGTAGTAGTAGTAGTAGTAGTAGTAGTAGTAGTAGTAGTAGTAGTAGTAGTAGTAGTAGTAGTAGTAGTAGTAGTAGTAGTAGTAGTAGTAGTAGTGGTAATAGTAGTAGCAGTATATTTCTATCGATTGATGTTCTTTCTATTATTATCATAATTGTTTTTATGGCTTGTGCTCAGGTGTGTTTCATTACGAAGATGTAGCGTCACATCTGAACGCCAAAAAAAGCTAATATGTCATGATCTATTTGTGAAAGTTCCTTGCTTTTTATATACTCCTGAATTTAGCTTTCGCTGGAAGAATGCAATGGGCTGGATCACCTTTAAAATTGCAGCCCATGAAGTCTCTCGGTAATTCTCTTGAAAATTTACACAAGTATTCTTCTAAGTTAAGGAAGACTGGCACGTAATAACACTACTCTTTATACCATTACTTTCACTACAACCAAAACGATCACCGAATTGAAACTTTAATAGGTTAATTGAGCTGGTCCTTGTTTACTTGTCTATTCACAATCCCTTCTTTACCCTATCGCAACAGAAAAAAACAGCATATACGTTTGATTTTTCTTAATAATTGTTCTTAGATATTTCTTGTATCTTATAAACAATAGCTTTAATTTTCTATTTAGACAACAAAATTTTAAAAATAAAAAAAATATAACGATTATTTTTATATGTTTCCCACCATCTTGAAAACGAATATGATCTATTCAAAAGGTATTTGAGCTTTTGTTTTATCGTTCCATAGAGTGCAACCAAGTGTGACGTGAAGCCACAAAAACTGAATTCAGCTATATTTACCTAATATTTTAACCAATGGCTTTTTAAAAATAACTTTTCCAGCACCTTGAGATGCATTCCTACTAGCGTTTTCCTGGCTGGGCTTTTTAATGTAATATTATTGATGTTGGGTCTGTCCTGGTGTGACTTTGGTATATTGGCACACCAAAAATCTTTGCCTACTGCTTTTTGCCTTTTTGGATTAAGTAATGTGAATAGGCCTTAAAATGCACACATTTAATTTTTAGCAAACCGTGTGTTGCAGAAAAGATTAGTCATTCTGTACCAGACATGTTAAAACGAATCAAAATTTACAATTTGATTTTGTTACTGTTTTTCTTTATAACAGTCAATAACTACTACAGTTGTTCAATGTCGTCATATATAACATCAACAAAGCAGTGCGCTACATACCACTATTTGAAGTCAATGGTAAGACCTCGAAAATGTTGAATATGGAGTGATTTTGAAACGAGTTATATATCTAGACAAGTATGGCGGCGTTCATTTTAGCCGAAAAATACCGAAGTTTTACCATTGTCTTAGCGATTCTATTAATTTTATCATGACCGAAAATAAAATAATTTGGCAGGGCAATATAGACTAACAATGTACAGAAATAAGTTTCTCCCTTTGTACAGTTGAACTTTGTTTAGTTCTTTAATAATAAAATAAGATTGATTTTCCTGACCACTGTAGAATTTGTGATTCACTGCGCATTCATATTGCAATCTTATAAAATCTGTTAAAAGTAGTAATTAATCCTAAACCTGATCGTTAGTTAGTTAGTTATTTGATTGGTTTAACGGCACCGCCAGCCTATTGCAGGTCATATTGTGTCATTCCTGGTAACTGTGTCGCATTTATACTTTACTTATTAAAATTCAGCAATAATAAACGCTAGAATTAATGGTAATCTATACATACGAATACAGGTAGTCTCTTTAAAAAATTCTATGACCTTGTTAGAATTTACTTTTTCAGGGAGCTCTCTCATAGTGTCAACGCTGTAATAACGGGGACGAATGTGATTGTAGTCTATACAATCTATCAAGATGTGTTTCACTGTATACCGACAACTTATACATTCAGGTTCAAAGATTCAACGATTATGCCTGCTTCTTGCAGGTGTGGTATAATCCTAGTTCCAAAGGGGGTGATCGTGGTTAGTTAATAAACATTGTAAGAGTTCATCTTTTGCATTCAGATGTGTTAGCACAACCTTATGACGGGGTAACACTAAGTACACCAAGTAATTTACATCATGACAACATACAGTATTGAGCACAAACACAGTGTAATATACAGTAATTGTGTGAACATGCAATATTGAAAACATATGCTGAGTGAATTCAGTAACTGTGACAATGCCATTAAAACATTACAAACACTGAATAATTTAGAGCAACTATGCCAAAACAAAATATCGAAAGCAGTGGCTGAGTAAAATCCACCTCAACAATATACAGCAACGTACATACAATACAACATACAATTTGAAAAACACTGAATGAGTTCAATATTCATGCGATTTATTAACTTAATGTGTTAAAATTACATCTTTATGTTATAAAGATGCACTGTATACTCTAAAACGAATTAAAGTAAATGTGAACTATACACTCCACTCATATGGTCTCTGTTGCATAGTTACGTTGTAAGATGTCAAGTACACCCTTTCAACAGTACGATAGTGGAAGAACGGCGAATACGACTGTGTATACCTACCGGGTCTATCTTCCTCAGGTACACCGAGAACATTAATATTTTGGAGTACTTTTTATATTTTGTAGTTTTATCTAAAACTGATTAGAAATTGTGAAAATATTAGTAGCAATCAGTTAGACACTTAAATTAATCAAAAAGAAATAATTGTATTATCTGTAATGTTATTTAAGCACGAAACTAAAAAATGGAGGCAGTGAAATGCAGTTATTAATACAGCAAATACAATATCCACAACATAAATTAGAACTTGTATTAGTTGACGGAACTTTTTCTCGAGGCCTTGGATTAGAGAAAGGAAGCCGCTTGCACAGTTCAGATGATCTCTTGGTTTCTATAAACGTCGACATAACTCTATACAGTAACATTTTATTGACAAGGTAGACAAGCATATTTTCCAATCATGTTCAGTCAATTTGGTCTCTCAGTGGTTTTAAACAGACGTCACATAGCGTCTACTAAATTCAATTACAATTGGTATTGGCGGGATAGCAGGTAGGGTATGGTAGCAATGGGACTTTCAGAAAATACGAGGTTTTAACACTTTAGAAACAAAATCTAGTCATCCTGTACAGAAATTTGAATGTGGACAGCAGTTAAGGGAACCTTTGAGTGATTGATTATTGACTATAGAATGTTTAACTTATTAGTTATTGCTTTTACCACAAGCTCTAAGTTGCAACGGTTTAACCGTCTTTTAACAGAGATACAGTCTTAAAGGGTTCATTGGTGCCATTTTGAATAATTTTACTAAATGAATGAGGTTGTTTCCTTTCTCTACAAGAAGGCCGATATGGCGTACATATTTGTTGTTGCAAGTTCCGAACCCTTTAGTATATTATAATATATAAGACAAAGTATAAAGTCATCACACATAATGTAATCGGGTGTAAAGAAATATGACTTTAGCCACATTTACACAACCTAATAAAAATAACACAACGTGACGCTGACGAAAGCCTTATGACGAAACCTCTTCTGCCTTTGGAGAAATCTAATAAACCTTTTGCTGTACGGTTCATTCACAAGTCTTCCAGATGTGCCTATACCAAATACGAGTGATCGACCCTTGTGATCCATCCCTAATTTTTAGCATATGAAATGCAAAACAAAATGGCAAAACAAAAACCATAATTTTAGTAGGAGATGCACTCTATCAGAACAAATCATGACGTTCTTCATTCTTTCACCAAACTCCATGAAAAAATCTTTATAAAACATTGTTGCATATTTGACTCTTTCGATGCATTTGCAACTGGCGTTTGGGTGAGCAGCTTGTAAATATATCAACTTTTATTAACAATACAATAATTTGTTGATATCTGTCGATACGTGTGTGAAATAATTCAGATAGAAGCGGTTACATTCAGCTAATGTGTAAATCCTTGTGAAACACTCTCTTAAATTTTGACATTAAAGTACAGTGTGCTGCTTACATGCAACACAACATTATCTGTCAAAGTGCATTGAAATTATGCAGTTTCAAAGATATCAATGGTCTCTTAAAGTTTTGGTACAAATTTGCTGTCCGTTTGTTAGTTTATAGAGAAGTAGTGTTTAGTGATTTTCAAAATAAATCCTGCAATTTAGGTTTATATTAAAAAAAACTTATAACTTCATGTCAAAATTTCATAATTTCAGTTCTGCAGTTCCGTCAAACATTTGTAAGCGTATCCGTTGCGTAATGGTTATTTGTTTTATAGTTTTTTTATATATATAACTGTTCTCTTTTAACATCATAAGCAATGTGCCAGTTTGTTCGTGTAATGTTTGACCTGGCATTGTGTAAAACATCAACAGTCTCATAGGTAACAATTGTAGGTCGTTGACCTTAGTTATTAGTTATTAGTTTTAGTTATTATTAGGTTATTTTAAATAATCTGTTTAAAACTAAATACTAAATCTAATTGCAACAATAGTTTAAATTTCGAATAAAATTTTATATCTATTCAAAAGCTCCCTTATGAGCAGTTATGGCTTTTTTGTTGAAATAAGGAAGAAATATTCTTGAAACATATCATATCACATCATATATATAGTTTTTATATCGCGCTTATTCTGAAGGGCGCTACGCGCGTTACAAAAGTTACAATTTAACAGTTAAACGCTTTTCAGATAGTGTTTAGCTCCTTTTTGAATGCTGCTTAATTAGTGCTCGATCTGGGAATAAAAGGCAAGTTATTCTATAGTACCGGTATTATAGTTTTCGGGACAGCTAAAAATTCTTCATCTGTGAAACAAGGGGAATGGGACGACTGTCGAGAAGAGATCTCTCAGATAGGCTGGTCAAGTGTCATGCACTTAGTTAAACCTAATCGCGAGAATTTTAAACTGAATCCTCTCTTCTACTGGTAAACGGTGGAGCTCCTTCAGATAGGGTGAAATGTGTTCTCTTCTTCCGACTTTGAATATGACCCGGGCAGCAGTGTTACAGGGATACATGGAACATTTCGATAGACCTATGCAGAGACTTAGTCAAGGCGGCTTATAACTAGTGCGTGTACTGTTGACTTTGCAGCATCAGAGTCCACGAACCTTTTTAATCTATGCAATGTAGAAAGAACATGTCTTACAGACGTTTTTAATCTGATTATCCATATCAAGGGTAGAGTCTATTGTTACGCTTAGATTTTTGCCTCCTCAGATCTCTCAACGACATTTCCGCATATTTCGATAGAGTTCACTTAATTTAAGCTCTTGTGAATAGAAATTCGCATTTCAATGCATTTTAAAGCTAGTTAAATAAAAATATGTGTACTGTTAAAAGTTCCGAATGCAATATATCCTATTCCCAAAAAACAAGAAACTTAATTTAAGCATTTCTGCATATTGCTAAAAATATTTTTGAACGCTTTCCAATATTGTTTTTCAGTTGAGACTAGAAATTCGCATTTCAAAAATGCATTTTAAAGCTTGTTAAATAAAAATATGTGTAATTTTAAAGTTTCGATTGCAATAAATCGCATTCCCAAAAATCAAGAAAAAGGTGTGTAAAATACCTCTGGAGTAAAGAAGTCACATAAAAGCAATTAAATTTCAAATGTCACCCAACACAAGTAATCCTGTCGGCAAAGATGACTGGTCAGACAATTTCAGCGAATCTGTATAATTTTAAAGGTGAAAAACCAGCGAATCTGATTCTCTAAATGAGTCAGCGAATCTACAGATTCGCTGAAATTTTCAGCGAATCTATAAATTCGCTGGTTTTACAGATTCGCTGTAACATATATATATTTTTATTGCAGATCTCGCTTTATAGATATGTGGACTTCGCCAGAACTATTCTACTTGCTCACCATCTATGCATTCATCACGTGTTCGGGTGCAGAAAAACAGGTAAAACTACAATATAAACATAATACGCTACTATTTTATCTATTTTTGAAAGCAAGAGTCAATTTTTTTATTTTTGGAAAGTATACATTCGTGGTGTATCTGATGTTAGTTGGGCAGCACTATCTTTCTTCCTTTTCTATACAAATCCTTTCTAAATATGTCACTAAAATTGGGCAAGCTTAAGTGCTAAACTTTCACATGAGTCTGGGCTTCTTTGTGACATTTTGAGATGGACGGTGCTTAGATGTCGTTTTATGAATGTGCATTATTATTCCGTACACGCACGAAAGCACAGCCAACTGAACTATTGAATTGGCGGTCAGTATTTGTGGATAATGCCTTGCATGACTTTTTGACGTTCAACAGTTAAATACAGACCTTTTAGCAGTAGATTTGGCAAGCACATATGAAAACGGATTTGAGTGTTTGTAATTATGTGTTCCAACATATTTTGGAAGGTTAGACGTAGCATGTAACTCCAATAATGTCACAAGGATATTCGGATGCGTTTCCAACTGCATCCTGGAGCATTATCTTCGAAACAGAATACCCAGTCTTACAATCACTCTCTATGTTTTTGTTAATGTTTTCTCTGTACAGGAACGCTTTAGCACACAAACAAGTTGTCCCAGCCTGGCTGCTATTTTGTGCTTTGCTCCAGATTGCAAGAAACCTGTACCAAGTTTTAGGTACGTGGAAAGTGCAAACGCTTTCTGCGTGGGGTGCGCAGTATGTCCCATGAGATGCATAAGCGATGATGGAAAACTTATCAGATACAAGGGAGAGCAAATTTGCTTCTTTTTTGGAAAGTATCCTGCATTAGAGCTTACATCCTTTCATAAAAAAGACAAGAAAGCAGTGGTATGGTAAAAATAATATTGAACATAAAAAATCCACTTTAAGAAATAAATAATGGTTCTTAATGGTAAAGGCTGAAACAGCTCATTATCCAATGTGTCTAATGTGTGCTCTTTGCTTGAAACATTCAGAACAATACAATAAGCTAAAATGTTTCATCTTCTGTCTAAATTATTATCCTCTGAAATTATTCTTGTTTTGACTCCATACGGATGTAAGTGGCATGTATGTATTTCCTATGTATAAAGATTTGATAGATGTCATGCTTCTTGAGCAACAGTCCGATGTTTGATCCTGATATTGCATTTAATTAAAAAGCATATGAAAGTGTATTTTCTACGTTATTGTACGCATAGTATTGCAAAAATATGACAATAGTTTGTAGATCTGAAAGAACACCTTAGTACTCTATTTGGCATTGTTCCAGTATATTGAAACAAATGGGACGTGGCAGTTATCTTTGTAATCGTTGCGTATGTACCCCTAGTTGAGGGATTTTTTAATACAGCTCTCAATAATTTTCATTTCAGATCAGCTGTTGTACTTTGTCATATTTTGCTTTTCATTTTTCGTTGGCAATTTTTAAAAACCTGGTGCTTATTAGGTAAGTCAAGCTGCTGTTCAAATTGCCAAAGAAACACCTCGGCTAGATTTAAATGTTAATTTATGTAAGGGAATATTTTAATTCTAAACAGCGCATCTCAAACGTAAAAATAAATTTTAGTTTATTTGCACCTTGACACAAACCCGTTAAAATGAAAGATATGAACAGTTGATGAAATTAAAGAACCATGTGGAATATTGATACTATTATTGTCTCACAATTTGCAATTATCACATCTTGAATTTTCAATGCATTCACATTCAGGAGGGCATTCCAGATCTCCACACAAACCAATCGGACATTCACATGCACCAAATATGCAAATACAAGGTGGTGGACAATCAAAGCAATACCACGGTTCTTCGCATCGACATTCACCATTGTAACACTCACATCCGGGCTCATCACAAATCATTTCACACTTATCGCCACAAAATCCAGCATTGCATGAGTCGTCCCCTTTACATTCGCAATCGTTTCTGCATTCTGCATACTCAATGCATTGGCCCTTGACACACGTCTCAATTTCAGGCGCACAGTCCCAGTCAAAATAGCATTCTTCTGCAGAACAGAAGGCAAATACAGTTAATAAGATCAAACTGGTATCTATTCACTCGAACATCAAAGGGGAGAAATCTTTTGGAATAAGTAGCAAAAATCTCAGAGTACAGTCACAAAAACAGCAATAAATAGCGATGTTATTTTAATCACTATATTTTATATATTGTTCTAGTATTATATTTAAATGAAATTCGGTATAAATAGCAGAAACTAAAACTTACCAAATGCACTGCTAGTCATAACAAAAAGTAGCACTACAAAAGCAATCGACCGCATTTCTGAACGGAATGCCCAAAAATAAATTGACTTATTTGAAGTGAACACTGTGCATGTTGACATGTTTACCTTTAAATCGTATAACAGTTCTATTTATGGTTCATATCTACCAACTTCTGCCAGCTTTACGCAAAAATACAGTACTTAATTTTGCTACAAATTTAAGCCATCAAGATTAACTTTTATATCTTTGACTTCAATTGGAGTGACTTGATAGTAGAAATTTGAAAATGTTATAGTTATAATTCAATTTAAAGCTTTTTTCTATTTATCTTCATAATCCATAGTAACCTTGTAATAAGCCACTGAAAAACAATTTACCAATTTGTTTTAGAGATATTTTGTGTTGTTGCTAAATTTGTGCTGATATGTTTATGGTTCTGTTTCCCTCCATCTGCTTTGCCCTTCTCATTGTGAAGATTTGAAAGGAACAAATACTTTTGTTTTAAACGTTGTCTTTAAATGAAATGAATCACCATATTTGTTTGAAAATCAACCGTACACTTGCAAACCTTAAAAAGAACAATTCATGTTTACAAAAATGACTAGTTTGTGACCTTGAAAAATTACTCTTTATTGATTTAAAAAACAACAGTAACTAAAACCTGCTACAATATATGCAATGTTTTAAATGCACTTGTTTTGACTGAAATTACTGCTAATCCCACCAGCTGTGTGCCATAAACTGAGTTCGGAACCATCAAATAAAATTCAACAATAAATAATGTCGCTTTAAGGGCACAATCTTAGAAAATAAATCACTAAGACATTGGGAATTTAAATCAGCTGTCATACCGTGCCCATTTATATCAATTATGAATAGATCAACTGTCGATAGACCCCTTGTCGCTAGATCAATTGTCGGATTCGTCGCCCCAGTATGCACCTGCATTCAATGTTTATAAAACTCCATGTTGAAACTGTGGGGATTGACCATGTTCCAAAATGACGATATGAGGCATGGACTTCAAGACATCAGCTCCGCAGTAAATTTGATGGAACTTACACAAGAATAAAACAATTTGATGATTAAATTCAGAGATTTAAGATTGAAATTTGCGATTTACTACTTTCAAAACTCGGAAGAGGCGCCTTCCAGTCTAGTACTAATGACCCATGTACAGCTCGTCTTGCAACAAAACACGTGTTCAACGGTTTGAAGACACCATCGGTCTGGGGTCAAGGAAAAGGGATGAGTGCATTGGCGTTATGCAGGTTGAGATGTATCGTTTCGATCTATGTTGGTAGTTAAAACCAACGGCAATTTTAGCTAGGTACTGCATTTAGTAGTAATGTCGTTAAATTCAAATTTAATTTTTCTCCAATGCAGAAATATATTAAGGAAACATTTTACAGTAAACCCGAAAGATAAAAGTATGATATATATTCTGTAGACCAAAAGTAGCAGCTGACAAATGTGAACAAGAAACCATTAAAACATATCACCACCTCTTTTTCTATTGCGGACGGATTTAGTGCCACTTAGAAATACCATTTTAAAATGAATTTTATGCGGAAATAAAATAACATTGACTGTATGAAATGGCACACCAATTGGTAACTTTTTGGTTTTTGCACCAGGGCATCGTCCAATGAGTAATGATATGTGCAGTGATTTAATGCTAAATGCAAAGCTAGTTATGCAATGGTACGACATGATATATAGAATACCCACGAGTTAACTTTCTTTAAATCCATTTGGTGCTTCTGTATGTAATGCATTAGCTACAGATTATTAGCTAGCTATTCATAATGTATATGTATATTTTATGACTAGAATATGTATATTCTGATATAACTATTAAAATATATAGCTTATGGACCGAGCAGTCTGATAGAAAGAGATAAATAAATAAAAATTAAAATGGCTAGTCAGGAGAAGTGTGACATTTGAGCCAGATAGAGTAGTGTTGTATTATAAATAATAAATTTGTTTTTCGGTTTGAAATATTTTGTTTTAAATATGTTTTTCATTTCAAATTTGGCCAAAATGGCTAATAAGACAAATCGTGGCTCATCTTGGAAACAGTTAGAGATACCGCTAGTTGCACCATACTTTTGATGTACTTACTTACAGCAGTACTGTCAAAAATAAATGTTCTAGCAACAAGGTCGACGTTGGTTTCATTCCTGTTATTCTGCTAGGTCCGAGAGCAACACTCAAACCATAAAATGCAACAGAAGTAATGAAGGCTTCTAAGACTAGCGATATAAGACCATGAAGACTAATAACATTGAATGTCAAAAAGTTGAACAACTTTATTGCAGTGGCCCAAATATCAAACTTTTCCTTTCAGACCCAAAGACCTCAGACCAAAAAAATATAATGCCAGGATCGACACTGAGTTATGTCTTTCAGTTCTGCAAAAAAAAATTATTCTTGAAACATATAAAAGATACTTTTAAAATTTAAGTTAGAACCGTCAGTACACATTTTATACAAGGTCAACAATGTGTCATTATTTCAACCTTTCATCTTTACCTCATATTATTTTCATATTATGTTACGCAAAATCTTTTCCTATGGAGCTGTTAGTTTGATCCCCTTTGAACTTGGTGTGGATGTATCTCTCACAATTTACTCGAAAAGGCCATTCTTTTTTGCGCCGATATATCAAAATTTGGATTAAAGGCAAAGCTAATGAAACTTTTGGGCTTTCATTTGAACATTTTATACGCATCGTTTTTTTTTAAATGGGGTCGCTCAAATGCTTTCTGTCGGAACGCTTTTAAAAGTGGCATGGATGTTCTCTGTAAAATTTAGTTCTTAGCCATTCTTAGTCTTATCATTTTTGCTTGGGATAGTCGCTAAATTCGACCAAATGCCAAATTACCAACTTTTTTACATATCTTCAGTCTTCAGATGCATATATTCTGAGTCGCTAGGTTGTTAGATTTATGTGTTTCAATTTGACAAATTTCATTGAATTGGTTAATCCAGTCAGAATGTAAAAAAATGACAAATATCACCAACTCTCAGAAAAGCTTGACATTAAGAGATTGCGCGATTTTAATCGTATTTTCGAAGTCTCTGTTGTTCACTATGCGACATAAAATGCAAATTTGTATGTTGTTCAGTCTGACAACTTTGGAAATTTTGAAAACGATACCACAGCTTAGGCCTCATTATTAGCTGCTAAGTATGACTTGTAATATAAGGCTTTTAGTTCTTATCCAATTTCGGGACGAAAAGTGTCTCAGAAAATTTACTTTTCTCGAAAATTGTAAGAGACGATTTAGGCCTCATTCTCGAACCTCTATAATACAAGCTGTCATTTTAAATATAAAAAAATTATCATGTAAATCAAATGGTCAAACTGACCTATTTTGGACTAATTTTGAAGAAATTGTTATAAATAAATGATTTCTGGGCGAAATGATATGACAGCGGATTTAATGTGGATTTTGGTGTATTCGTTGCTGTCCACTTATTGATAGATCTCTTTCTTCTATTGACATATCGATCCTTTTACAATGTTTGTAAAAAATTTTGCATCACACAACGTGGCTTTTTTGAACAAATAATAATGTCTATGAACACCACCCACAGCACTAAACGGGAAGACTTTACAAAGATGAAAGGAGATAGTTACCAATTTTGTTGCAAAATTGTTAAAAAAGATATGTTTCAAAGAGTACTGAAGAATACTAAAATAATTGGTCCAGATCTGACCAGATACCCGAGAACAATGTTAAATATTGAAAAAAATGAGCCATAGCTCTTTTAGGGTTTTTTTCTAAATCTAGTTCTTTTGTCCAATGTTCTAACAAATTTTTATCAAATCGTAAAAACACATATAACCTCTATGAATGAGCTACTGGTGTAGATTTCTGTCAAATGAATTTGAAAAAAGAGCCGCATTATGTTTTATTTTTCCGTTTTTCACAATATCCTGTAAAATTTCACAAAATGCCAAAATTCTGTTGAAGGTCAGCCTGTTGAATTTAAAAATGTTTGAATCAAATGAATGGAGTTTATTTATTTATCGCCAATATTTAACCAGTTTTGGCCAAATCCCCAAACAAAAGCTTGGTGCTGGAGGTCCTACAAAACTGCAAAGCGACTGCACCGGATTTGCAGGTTTTACTGGATTGGCTTGAAGTCAGTATATTTCTAAACTGACCCCAGTGCAACAGCACACATATATAGAAATCATGTTAGCTCGAGATTACAACGTAAAATTATTCGGTATGCACAATGATTAGTGCTTGCATTATACTAGATACTGGAAAACACATAAGCTAAGCTATGAGAGTATTAAGAGCTTTTTGTGCTTGTCCCGAAATATTGACGATTTTTGTCCAATATTTTATCATTTTTGGAAACAAGGAAACGCATGTACAAGTCTGATGCCACTACAAAGCACCCATCCCCAATCTATGAATATATTGAACTATGATGTTTGTGTTTGACCTACTCTTAATTATTGCACAGTCCGCTCTTTGCTCTCATTGATCAGTTTAATGTGCCTGATGAAACGAAAACTTACTAATAAAAATGCAACACTCTTTGGCGCTTTAATTCACACCCAGACGACATCTTGCACCTAAGACTTTTGCTTTCACCCATTGATGCACAGGTCACAGAAAGCGGTACAATAAATTCATTCCTCTACTGCATCGCTTATGCACCCTTTTGAAAACTAAAAAATAACCCCAATTTTGAAATGAAAAAGAAACTATCTTGAATAAAACTCAGAAGTTTATTTCATTATCAGTATCACTGATAAATATAAATGTTTTCCTGTTATCCTTGTGCATGAAGTGACGTTTTCGGACAAATATATTTCCTAAAATGCAAAACACGCTTTAATTTTGCCACGAGCGCTCAACACCCCTTCTATCTGCGAAAAGGCACAGGTGGGTAAGAGTATCTAAACAAACACAAATAACTTTCAAGTTATTATAAATTATACAGGCCAGACCACGTCACATGCCTTCCACTCTCCTCTCCCTCCACCTCTGATAAGCTCGCATTTAGAAGCCCTCCCCAAGAAAGAATAAGAACTGGCATATCTTTATGTCCCGCACAGACAATCACTATCTAATTACTCGCTTTCTACATACGCGCTAAAGTTTTGGTAAAGAACAAATATACATGAAAACAAACTGCGCTGCATGCCACTGTAACGAGACACACGCAAACTAAACGCAACACCAGAGCAACCCTTCGCACTTGGACCAGGACAGCAATCAACTGGTGCAAGGGGAAGGATACAAAAGCATACTAATACATACCAAAGCGTAATTATTCCAACATTTACAAACTATTGCATGTAAGGTCGTTTAAAGTTTAGTGTCCGTTAGTTTCCTTTTGTTCGAGCGTTCGGTGCGGAATTTCCCAAATAAATCAGCGACTGAGTGTGAAAATTTTCAAGCTAGCCCACGAGCAATAGAATGCATTCTTCTCTCAACTTAATTCTTTAACTACGAACATCACGTAACTTCATAGAAAGCAACAATCTCACAGAGGAACTGCTTTTAAATTCACATAAAGTATGAAAAATACGCTATAAATTCTTTTAGAGCAGCCGTTTGTAATATAAATATGGTCCTAGTAAAGAAAACAATAAGAAAACTTGCATTGTTAATCGAGCCTTGACCTGTATCAAACCACACAAATATCACCCAAACCGCCAAAAGGTACATCACCTAAGTTATTGACAACAAACCCATTTTGTTTCTTTAGAAACCGACTCATAAAACGACAACGTGGTAGTTTTGTAAAACACGCAATAGTGTGTCTTACTGAGTGGCAACCCCACCTTAAGTTCCATCTTGCCTAAAAATTGTTCCAACCTTCGCTCTCTCCCTCCTTGACCGTTAGACATGATTCAGCGATTGATCACAACTTATGCGATGTTGACAAACGCGCGTAAAAACTTCATGGTTTTAACTGTATTATCACGTCAAGAGCACAGTTATATATTTTTATTATTACTTTTTGTACAGATTTGTGTCACTTTAAGTTTACAGGTTGACAAAAAACCATTATGTAATTGATAAGTTGCCTCGGTGAAGGAACGTATACGCTTTTGTATATTTAAATTTAACCCTCTTACAGTCTGGGCTTAAATAAAATGTTTGAGTGTATTTTGAGTACGCCTTCGAGTCTTTTAACTGGTACGTCATGCCAAGGTGTGGCTCCGATTCGTAACTGCAACAAAACATTGTCTATTTTCTTCTTTTTTCTTGAATCAAATTGCCTGTTTATAGATATCTGACACAATTCATCTTTTACTAAATGTTTCAATAATCTCATGCAATATATTTTCTGCATATTCCACCGAAAAAAGTCTTTTTTTGCTACAAATCGCCAATCAATAACTTCATTAAGTCAATTAATTATCATATCTTTAGCAGAAAGGCTCGATAAGATAAGCTGACATTCAGCAAACATCGAATAACTTAATACAGCATCAGTTTATGTGCTTAAAAGCTACAGTATATGTCTTAGATATAGATACATTATAGCGTTCTTCAATAGCATATGGACATTATAATAAATATTTCTTTCATTTTACTTTATATTGTCATGCGACAAGGAGCTGTTCATTCAAGAGATAAGCAGCCCATTATATTGATTATATTATTATTATTATTATTGTTATTATCAGATCAACATTTTTATAGAAATATAGACCTTATTTGGACCTAATGACGAGCGTTTTTCAGTGCCGGGTGTTTGAAACTTTCAGAAATAGAAAAGTTAAGCCCCTTGTATATTAGACAAAGAATTTTCACAAACGTTTTTTCAGTGAAACGTCATTATTTTTTGTTAATTTTATGTGCGTTTTAGGCCAGCCAACTAGTCTGCCACCGATCTACCAGTAGGTCACTCATCGACTAGTAGGTCACTCATCGACTACTAGGTCACTGATTGATTAGTAGGTCACTCATCGACTACATGGTCTGGTAGGTCATTGAATTACTAGCAGGTCACTTATTGACTGGTAGGTGACTTATCGGCTAGTAGGTCACTCATCTACTGTGGGTTACTGTCCGACAAGAAGTTCAGTGATCGATTAGTAGGTCATTGAGTGACTAGTAGGTTACTGATCGACGACACTCATCAACTAGTAAGTAACTCATCGACTAGTAGGTCGCTGAGCCACTCCAAGGTCAGTCATCAACTGGTAGGTCACTAATCGACTGGTAGGTAACTCATCGACTAGAAGGTCACTAATTGACTAGGAGGTCACTCATCGACTGGTAGGTGGCTCATCGAATAATAGGCCATTGATCAACTAGTCTACCACCTCTCTACTATTCGGCCAGTGATCGACTAATCGCCCACTCATCGACAAGTTCGCAACTCATCGACTAGTTGGCCACTCTTCGCCCAATTGATTTCTTGTTATTTCCGTCTGCTAGTCGATTTGTTGCTCTCAGCTTACATTAAATAGGCTTAAGTTTTATTTTACACTTACCTACAAAAAGTTTTATAATTTATTTAACTTGGTATGCATTAAAATGTCATCTCTGTCATTTTGTGCAATGTTAATATTTGAAGAAAGAATTACAAGACAAAGTCATTTAAAATGGATTGTTTTCTTCTTGATCTGTAGAAGGTATTACATACATTGCAGCTCAATATCAACAAGTAAACTGTGTCAAAATATTCTCCTTGCTCACCAGCTTTGAGACATTTTTGCTTGTAACAATATGTCTTTGATTCTAAGAGGACGATCACAAAATATTCAGCACACCACTCAATGCGTTTAAGTAGTCACGTTTAATTGCATTAGCGTGTTTACTCAACATTTGCATGTGCGGCATAATCCATCCACATGTTTTCGATCTAATAAAATGGAACTAATTTAAAGCTGCCATTTATTGGCCAATATTAACATTGGTCTTTACGATCTTCGACTTTCTTAATAGTACCACAGATTTGTTTATTATGGTGTCAAATATCATATAAGTTCATTTAATGGGATGGTTTGACTAATCACAATACAGAAGCAACTTTTTGGTCTGTCCAATTTGTATTAAGCGGAGATCTTCAAAATGTCAAATCTTCAAAACTGAATGATTTACAAACCTGGATGATAATTACTTCCTTTAAGTGAAATAATTAAAGAAACGAAATGTAAACAGATGTGAGAGAACAAAAGAGCCGAATTGGTAGCTTTGTAGAATATTGAATTTGTTTCGCCAGTAAGTTGTAGTCACTTCAATATCGCTGAAAAAAATCTATAATTGCTAGGATGTATTTTTATGTTAAATAAAAACAAAAACAGTACAAAAACAATACAAAATGTTTATTGCCGCGTTCGTGACAGGATTTGTAAATTTTGAACGGTTTATTTCTTAAAATAATCAAAATTATAGCGCCGCAATTAAACAACAACATGGATATTTTCAAAAGTTTTTAATTTTGAATTTTGCAGTTATTGTCAATGGTTCTAATCGGGCTTTTGATAAACATTGAATGCAGACTACTCCGTGTATACCTGACGACAGATGTGCTGTTGTCTACATGCGCTATGTAGATTTAATTTCATATGTTAATGATTACAAGTGATTAATTTTATACCTATACATTTAATTTTATACAAGTCAAAGCAATACTCTTTCATTACAGAGTAATTTTATTTCACTTTTATCATATTAAACTGATTTAATTGCTACTATTTCAAAATATATCTATGGTAAACTAGTACCCAATTGTATGTTTATATTTCTGGATATTGCACGGCAGGGGTTGTTGTATGCAGCACCTACTTGGATACCATGAGTGCCTTTATGAGGAATCGAACTCACGACCTTCTTGTAACCAGTGTCCTACAAGCTACCACTTGGTCATTATGACTCCTGCAATAGCAGAGACCAATCAGCCTATTAGTGGGTACATTTTTGTATAACTCGTGAATTGTCTTGTGTTCGAAATATGGAATAAAGTTTATCATCTAATATTTTTGCTCCTTTTTTGCAAGTTCTAAAATTTAACGCCCAAGTTTGATGAATGAATGCAAATTATTGTAGTTTTCTTAATATTTTTAATTATTGATTTATGCATTGCACCTTTTGTTCGTGAACCCTGTTTAGTACCAGACAGCTGTTACGTTTAACAATACTACCCATAATCAAAGCAATTACATTCAAAACACTGTATCTATTGAAATACTTTTTGAAAGCACTGCAGTTTTTTGTTTACTTGAAATTAATGAAGGGTGATTTGATTGATCAAGACCACACACATGCAGTTCTGACAATAACGGAATAAAATGGTATATTGGCCTATCTGTATTTATTAGTCACAAAAAGCATATTTTGCTCTTTATCACACAATATCTCGACTCCGTGCACCCAAAAATATCACATTTTGCTTATAGATAGATGCAGTCACACATTACATAACCCATTGATGAAAAATATATATACACATATTTAGGGTGTGAGGATCGGCATTTTAGTGACCTGGGTTTATTAGTCACTTGCTGATAATGATATTTTCTGGCACATATGCAGGGATCAGCAGCGCAAAGAATCTGTTGTCATTTGCAAGCGTATTCATTACGTTTTACACCAAAACAAAATGTATGGAAAATATAAGAAACAACATAGATTCCAATGGAAAAACCAAACACTTCATAATCATGCACAACTAAAAAGACAGCTATATATACAACAAGTGAGTTGTGCGTGAAAGAAAGGAGGAGGCGCCAATTGGAAAAAGGGGAGAACAGTAAAAAAGGAGACAAAAAAGTGGAAGAACAAGAAGTGGAACTAGCAGTGAAAGGATGAGGGTAACAAAAGGCGAAGTAGCACATCTGTTCAATGCGAATGCCGGACATCTGCCTTCCCGCTCTACTACCTCCGGTCATCTACCCTTTTTCGTAGCCCTCCCCCCTCAAAAATTCCAGTGTGGTAGATCGGTGAACCGCCCTCCACCTACCGCTGGAACAATACTGTAAAAGTGTTGAGGTAGAGAAATATTTCCTACTTACGACTTGCAGAGGATAATACTTTCACAGTAGAGACCTTTTGCATGAAGCTTACTTTTCAAATTGTACGTCTGAGAAGACTTCTAAAATGAGAAGTAAAATTTTTGGGCAAAAGTGTTTTGCAAGGATTAACGCATATTTTCAATAAAACCGAGTAAATGTTCGATATTTTTAAGATGTATGAAAAAGGATTATATTATCTTCTTATTTCAAACGTGAGATAATTTAAATTAGTTACCCAAACCCTAAAAAATGAGTCGAAGTTTGATTAGTTTGATTTGTTTTGATTAGTAGAAAGTAAGTAGATGTAAACCAATTCATAAGGGACTTTGTATCATAAATTACAACCAATGTTTTATTTAAATGTGAATAAAACATTTAACACGTATACAAGGTATTCAGCAACATGATTAATTATGTGCGCCAAATTAAAACTTTTCAACAAAATTTCATTTCGCACACTTTCATTTCGCACAAGAAGTCAAATGGGATGTAAAATGAGAACATTTTATTTCTTGCAAAAGTTCTCTAGTATCTTTCTAATCTCTGTATACATTATACGTTTTACTTTTTACATTGTACTGAAGTTGCTTTGTCATGACTTATAAATACGGGTCCGCTTCTAGCTATTAATGGCTCTATTTCTGACGCCTTTTTGCTGTTTAACCGAAAAGCTTTCTCAGCTTTTAATGCTCAAGTGAATGTGTACCAGTTTGATCTTATTGCCTAAATTTATCTTCTGTTCTGCAGAAGAATGCCACTTTGACTCGTACTGTACACTTGACTCTGCAGAGAGACATCTGAGATTAAGACATGTGTAAAGGACCGATGCATTGAATTCTCAGATTGCAAAAGGGGTTGTAAATGTCCAATGGAAGATACGTGCAGATGTAGATTTTGTGGCAGTAGCTATCAAATGGTATTCTACGATAGAAGATGTGCGTGTTACAATGGCGAGTGTCGGTGGGGGCATCCGCAGGGCATTGCTTACCCACCACTTCGTACATATATTCTCAGTAAATGTGGGTGTCCGAATGACTGGTGTGCAGATCTGGAATGTTCTCTGGACTGTGAATGCGTTAGACCTTCAACATGCAGAAATTGCAAAGACGCACAATGAAGGGGGTGAAGTCACAAACTTTGTTCTATTTATTAACACTTGGCAAGACGAAGTCCTGCAAAGAGCTAAATGCGTTGGTATTAGGGCGCCCGTGAGATTTTTATCGTTTTTTGTCATCGCAACTCGTCAGAAACTACTGGTTTGATTGACACCAAACTTTCGCAGTATATAGAACTTGACGTAAACTAGCTCTATCAATATTTTTATTTATTAAGGTTGTTTTCAAGGTCAAATCAATACGCAAAGACAGGGTAATTTTTCCCTTCTCAACTGAGCAAGAGGCTGATGCTCGATGTGCGTAGTTTGCTATTACCTCACAGCTGAGGCTTGCTGCAAACACGGTGGAGCTTTAATGGGCGCACTGCTAAAATTAAGTACATGTGGGTGAATGCAGTATAGTATATTAGTTGAACTTGTGTGCAGCTGTCCATGATAAAAAAATTAATAGGCCATACATTTAATAGCGTGCATTTCTGTGTGCATCATTTTAATGCATCATTATGTATAAAATATTATATATATAAATTATTAATTGTCATAAGGTTTTCGATGTAGTTTTTGGATGCTACTCATCGAATTTCAAGTTATAACGGTCAAAATGTACAGCAGAAGCTTCGAAGGTCTTTAAAAATCACACGCCCGAGGGTGGTTGGATGGAGGGGTAGGGGCTCTGCGTCAGGCATGTGAAATGCACGCCTATATGCAAGTCAGTTTTTAGCAGGATACGTGGTTGTGTAAAGTGAATTATCGCACTAAATCCGAATTTAAAAAAAATAAGATTTTAAGATCTTTTATTTTAATTTGGGCCAAGTGTTTACCGATCTAACTTTCGTCAAATCGTGCTCCCCGTCTTAAAATGTTGTCAACAAAAAAGTAACGGGCTAGTTGTGCTCGGTTTGCAGTACCTAGACATTAAAAGACATCTAATGGCATTTTCTGTCAATTAAATCAACTTTTAACATTTAAAATGTTTTGTTGTGAATTCAAAATGACATTAAGGTCACAAAAAAGTATCTATGTCTCAAATGGGTCACCACTCTGATAAAAGTTCATGCCTTCACTCTGCAGGCTGGTGTGGAAATGTTACGACACCAATTGTTGCTCCAATCATGTTTTAGGAAGAGGAAGAAAAATAGCCTGTTCTCATCCCAAATTTGAAAAACATGGTCCTTTTATCTTTATCTTGATCTTGAATAATCTAGACCCGGCCGGGGACGAATGTTATTTTTTCTTCAATATTAAGGTTACTCAGCAAAACCAATTTTTTTGCAAAGTAAGTTTCGGTAATAAACGTTTATATGGATAGCACTTACATTAACTATTTAAAAGTTGCTGCTTTGAAACGTTTCAAATGTTTCCTTATAATAACTAGAGCGCCGAATGAGCAAGCGCACAATTTTAGAATTAGAATTAATTTCTACTCTAAAGGGCGTTTCTGTCCTCCAGGTAAATTATCCCAAATTTTACATACAGTGCCGGCTGATCGATTTTTTTGTTTACTTTAAAGTTTTTATAACCCGCCAGGTCACTTTCTTTTTTTGTGAATTTAGTAACCAGGCCTGGGAATGAGCTTTATGCTCTGTGTAACTACAGACCGATTTCAAACCTTAAACAATGTATAACATTTTTACGTTATGACTATTCAAGCACTACCTCCATATTTATTTCTAATTGATGCATCCAAGCAAATAACTCCTACATTTTTCTTCATTTTCCCAGTCCTTATGCATAGTATTTAAGAAGTCATACCTGCAACATAAATGAAAATCTATGGGTATTGCAGGTTTTAAAATATTTAAGTATTAGCAAGTGATCGTCAAACTTTCGTTTCTAGGTGAGTTGTTTATTCAAACTAAACGTTAAAAGACGTAAACTTGAGGTGTTTCCTTTGAGATATTAACTACATGTTTAAGTTTTGCTTGTATTGTTTTCCACAGAGTTTTAGCAAATTGTAGTCCATGAAACTACTGAAACAGTGGGTTCATAGCAAATTAATTGTCCAAAAAATAAAAACTGTGGCATATATTTCACAGCAGCACCACGAGACCTTAAATTAAAACCAAATTATTGTTGCTTTTCTCCTGTTTGTGTGGTATTGTTTGCTTTACTCTTTCTATGTGGCATTGCTTGCTTTAATCTTGTTCGTGGATATTGTTTGCTCTACGCTTCCTGTGTTGTATTGTTTGCTTTACTCTTGTTTGTGGAATATCGTTTGCTTTGCGCTTGGTTGTGTGGTGTTGTTTGCTTTACTCTTGTTTGTGTGCTATTGTTTGCTTTACTCTTGTTTGTGTGCTATTGTTTGCTTTACTCTTGTTTGTGTGGTATTGCTTGCTTTACTCGTTTGTGTGGTATTGTTTGTTTTGCTCTTGTTTCTGTGATACTGTTTGCTTTACTCTTGTTTGTGTGGTATTGTTTGCTTTACTCGTTTGTGTGGTATTGTTTGTTTTGCTCTTGTTTCTGTGATACTGTTTGCTTTACTCTTGTTTGTGTGGTATTGTTTGCTTTACTCGTTTGTGTGGTATTGTTTGCTTTGCTCTTGTTTGTGTGGTATTGTTTGCTTTACTCTTTTTTATGTGGTGTTATTCACTTTACTCCGCACATTAATATTCTTGACTTGTCAAGAAACTAATATTTTGGATTTACCATACTGCAAAATCTGAATTGTTTCAAGTTACTTAGTTAAATGATTTGTTTAACGACACGATCGACCCTTAGCGGGTTACATTGTGTCAGAACATGTCAGTAATCAGTGACTAGAAGACAATGCTACAAGTTAAAATCAAGGTAAGCTAAAACCATGTATATTCTAAAATCATAAAGTAAAAAACGACTAGAAATACTGATACAGGTTGATTTCTTTTAAAAATTGTATAAATTTGCTAGGTTCTACTTCATCAAAGAGCTGCCTCAAGGAGTCAGCTCTGAAATGACATGAGCGGGCGTCTTGGAAATCGGTACAGTCTATTAAGATATGTTTAACGGTGTAAGGTTCCTGACACCCGACACAATCGGGTGCCGGTGTGATATGTAGATTTGACCCCCTCTAAATGTTGACCCCCCGGTCAGATCTACATAGTAGATGTGACCGGGGGGTCACAATGTTGGGTATGTAATATTGACCCCCTCTATGGAATTTTGACCCCCTTGTAATTTTTAAGTTTTTCAATTATTTATAGTTAATTGCACATCACTCCGTGCAGTTATATGAATCCACTGAATCAAATGGAACCGGAACACTTGTTTTATGTATTATATGTTGAAATTGCAATTGCCGCATATTCAATTAGGCCCATGTGAATCCTTTGAATCAAGGGGAACTGGAACAGTTCTTTTATCCATTATACTTATATAGCCAGAGTAGAACACGTCGCATTAAAATTGCTATTACCATATTTTTAACAGGGCCCATGTGAATTCTTTGAATCAAAGACTTCTATACATTTTTCATGCATTGTGCAGAGTCGATCATGCCGCGCTGCAATTGCAGTTTATGTGTAATGCTTCGAATTGCAATTACTTACTCAATACTCAGGGAAATTAATTTTGATTGGGTTTCATTGGTTTTCGAATTGCAATTATTTACTCAGTACTCAGGGAAATAAATTTTGACTGTTTTTTTTAATCTTGATCACATTTTATTGACCTCTGTATGATAAGGAGTGACTTGTTTTGCCCTATATTCATTGCTTCCAGTGACAGCAACAAGTGTTGGCCGAAATCAGTTTTTTTCACAAAAAGACATAAAAGGAGCTAAAAGAAATTTTAGAAGAAAATGTGCAAAATTTTGTGTACTGAATGGTACGGTGCACTATAAGCATAAGAATTACAGACCCTCCGAGTGATTACCGAGACTGAAAAACACAGGATTCTCAGGGCCTGTCATTCTGAACCCACCTCTGGTCATCTTAGCATCAACAAAACTGCAGAGAAAGTTATGTCGCGATATTTTTGGAAAAACTATCATATAATTGAAATAGTAACTGGAGCAAACCATACGACAAATAATAACAAGATAATGCACATATTCAAAGACAAAAATATAGGGGGTCAATATTACATAGAGGGGGTCAATATTACATGGCTGATAGCTATGTAGATTTGACCGGGGGGTCAAATCTCCATGGGGGTCAATTCTACATCTCACACCGGCTCGCCTCTTAAAAGATGTTTGTGGGTGATATATGTATGTCCTATTCTGGCTCTATGGTAAACCATTTCATCTCGCACACTGCTGAGTGGCGCGGGCTTTTGTCCGACTAACGGATTTGATACAGCTTGTTGTTTCTTTGTTTGTTCCATCTTTCTTGCCACAATCTTTTTGTGTATCTTGTGATGTGATATTTAAAATCTGAATTATGGCAAGATTAGGTGGTACATGACATGAAACATTGTAAGCAATACAGCAAGTCCAGACCGGTGAAACATTGATTGTAATCAATAAAGTCCAGACCGGTGAAACATTGATTGCAATCAATACAGCAAGTCCAGACCGGTCATAGATAAAATTTTCCCGAAAGAGAAATAATACTCCCCAAAAACAGACTTTATAATGATAGAATGAGTTCCTTAATTAAGTTTGTGATTTTGATGCCCCGAATGACAAATGTGATTTTGATGCCCCGCCTGACTTGTGTGTCCGCCCGTCTGTCCATGTGTACGTTACGCTTTAGGCACCCGGTTTTATGGATCGCACTGTAGCGTAGCTATTTGGCCGATAACTTTTTTGTTTTTGGGATATTGTTCCTAATATATTGAAGGTGTGCAAGACGTTGTCCTTTTGTCCGACGAGGCGTTTATTCCGTCGAAATTGACCTTTGAACTTGGGCAATTTTACTGCAGTTAGGTGCTCGT
This sequence comes from Protula sp. h YS-2021, assembly GCA_949752745.1. NCBI lineage: Eukaryota > Metazoa > Annelida > Polychaeta > Sabellida > Serpulidae > Protula > Protula sp. h YS-2021. Next base: position 14,242,778 of record OX457026.1, read on the forward strand.
TACTAAATCCGTGCTTATTCATTCTTTCTTCAAGAAGAATCACATCCCTCAAACTAAGATTGTCACTGACTATCCGCCAGGCGGGGCATTCGTGCTCCGATCGGAACCCTCTCTAGTTTTTTTTTAATTCATAATTTATAAATCAGGATGCACTTTCAGACGAAAAACTAACTCGGCCACCCCGGCATCACCGCATCCCACGAGGAGTAAATAAATTGTAAAATAATATTTTCACAGACGTCTTTGCAGAGTTAGATGCCATAATTTTATTATTTTTATTAATATTATTACCATTATTATTATTATTATTTTGCTTCTTTTTTTTTACTTCACTTCTACCGTCCTTTTTACTATGGTTGAAAGTTAAAAATGACAGGTTTTTTTTTTCATTTTGATGTGTTGTGTTTGCTTCGTTTCATTTGTATACTGTCCACACTTCATGAAACGTGTTGATGTTTTCAGGCCTGCACGTTTGACACCATGAGGAAACACGATCTTAAACCGTCTCCACTGTTTTATTTGACCTACCTTATAATTACTTATGTCCTACAGTGTGGTACGGATCGCTTATTGCATAGCGCCTGTCGAGGTGACCAATGACATTCAATCTTCACACATGCTCAGTGTCCTCATTTGCACAATAACCTCACAACTCACTGCATAATCTCGCGTCTCTTCTCTCCAGAGATACACATAAAGAGGTAAAATAACATCCGTTTTAACCACCCTTCTCTCACACCCCCCAGTCCCCCCCCCCCCCACCACCCTGCATAGTGTATAAAATCCTATCAAATCCCACACACTGAAACCGCCCCTTCCCCCACCACCTTAAAAATGAACAAAACAAAGTCTTGATTAAGTGCTCAGAAGTTTATTTCATTATCTGTCACACTGATAGCTACAAAATGCTTTCACTGTTATCCTTGTGTCTACAGAGATATATTCAGAGAGAACTATTTCCTAAAATACAAAATACGTTTTGACTTTGCCGCGAGCAGTCAACATCCCATGTATTAGCTGAGAAATTGGGGAGTCGGTGGTATCCGAGCGCACATGCCCAGACTGCCCCCCCCCCCCCCCCGTCCTCCTCCGTTCCACGCCAGTTATTATAAATTAAAGAAACCATGTCATTTGAATTCTACCACCCACCCGCCCCACCCCACCACCAGCGCAGCCAGACCATGTCATTTGACTTACACCACCACGCCCCCCCCCCTCCCCCCTCCTCCAAGAATAATGGCCTCTGAACAGCTCACGTTTAGCAGCCCTTACAAGAAAGATCTAGAAGCTTCATACCATCTGTACTCCACGAGCAATCACTATCCAATTACTCGCTTTCTACAAATAGACTGTTCCGTAACAAAATTATATATCCGCACTCCATGACACATTAACGATACACACATTAACGATACAGCACCCCCCCCCCCTTCCCCCTCTCCCGCCTCCCTTGTTAAATGTTTTCAGGACTGCACGAGTACGCCATAAACAAACCCGTACTCCGGCCCCTAGTTACCGTTAGTTACCACCCGACATTAGCATGCTGGTTGTCTGAAGCTTCAGTGACAAGTGGCTCCGTAAAGACATCACCTTAGTTACCGAAACGCACGGTAACCAAGGAGACGACTCAGTCACTGTGCCTGCACAACTACAATCTATACCACTTACACACAAAAACTGGAGAAAAGGAAACCGTTCCATCCCTTTCCATCCCATCACTTAGATGTAACAACCAGCACTAACCTCTAACATGTAAACGTCACTTAATTTTCCAAGCCCTTTTTGCAGATTTTATTTATTTGTTTCAAACGAACACTTTTTCTTTTTCAAATAACTCAGCGATTAAGCGTGACCATTCCCAGGCAAGCCCACTAGCAAAAAATGCGTCCCCTCTTCCCAAACATTACACTGACTTCCTTAACTATGAACGTCACTTAAATACTATTATTGGAAAAGCATCAACTGTACAGAAAAGAAGCACTGCCTTCAACTTCACATACAGTGGAAGAAATACGGTATAAAATCTCACAAAACGACCGTGTGTTACGTAAATGTGGTGCAGATACCGAAAACAATGGGCATCTTGTGTTACTAAGCGAGCCATACTCATTATCGCCCATACTGCTATCAGACAAGCTACCCAAACACCGCTCAAAGCCGAGGCAAAGGTGCATCACTCAAATGCGAACTGATTTTTGGTTTCTTCAGAAACTAACTCAGAAAAACAAGGACCTAATATTTGTGTCAAGCACGCAATAGTGTACCTTTACTGTACCCCCCCCCCCCCCCCCTCCCCCGACCTCACTCGTATTCTTCAAACTATCCCAACCTTTCATTGAACTTCCAAACATTCTCAGTAAAGAGCAGAATTTGCCATAAATGAAGACGTCAACCAAACAAGATTTTCAATCCGTGAAATTACCAGCATAAAAAAAACAACACTGCAGCCTCATTTTGAGGTTCAATTAATAAGCTTACAAACACAAGGCCTGCAAAGAAAAGTTCAACATCGCTACAAAACTAGGTCACTGTCCAGTTTCAAACTATAACACTAACCGGCAGATGAGTGAAAATCAATAGGCTTTGTTTACGTTTTACTTTATGTCAATTCCGCCTTAAAACAAAAACAACATATGCAATAGAAATATCAATCAGAATCAGAATCCTCGCCATACGAGGACTCGCTGTCGTACGAGTCTTCTCCCTCGGGCCGCTTCGTGTAGCGGAACTGCTGGTAGCGGTCTTTGCCCCGCGGCTTGCCGCTCGCTCCACCACCGCCACCACCGCCGCCGCCGCCGCCGCCGCGCAGGTATTGTGACGTCAGTTCTAACTCGCGTGGGTTCAGCTTCGACTTGGCCAGCTTGTGAGGGTAGACTAGAGGGTAAATGTTTCGGATTGCTGCGTATACATTTGCCACGCGGGGAGCTGGAAATTCAAACCACAAAAAAGACCCAATGATCGATTTTATAAAGGTTTCTTTGATGAGGCAAAAATCAATGTAAAACTCCACTGTCCATTATGCGTGATAAATGCTCATTAATTGATTAATTGAGAATTGTGCTAATTACTTAATATTTTAACTATTTAATCGCGTTTACAGCACAGTTTTTTTTCCGGGAACTGTGAAGGAACTTGTCACTTCTGCGAACATGCGAGCCTTTTGAACTCCAACAGAGCAAAAGCTTGGGAGCACACCTGTGACTGTAATGCTCCCGGTGGAGAATATTTTGAGCGTGGCCTTCGGCTCCTTCATCTTGTACGTCACGCCAGGATGCAGCTCCGGCTCGTAACTGTAACAACACACGTAGTGCGCATTGTCCTTTTTCTATCTTTCTTTTTGCTCACGAACCACAGAATCGTCACAGCCTACGTCACAAAGCTACATCTCAGTTCACTGTCTACGACATGCTTGGATTTTTTAACACCCCTACAAACTTGAGAATATTATGACGCAATCATTTCAAATTCGAAAAAAAGCCATATTTTGGACAAGGGGCAAAAATGTGATGCGTTGCTGGACAGAGTTGGCTGGTTTCTCCCATTAGGGTTTTTACCCTGGGTTTAAACCGGGTTTTTACCGCAGGGGAGAAATACGTTTCTCCCGCAGTTTCTCCCCTCTTTTTTATTCTTTTTTGTCTTATTTAACGTACACGTTAGCAGGGTTGAGACTTCGTAAAATTTCATGGTCAACTTTAAAATGTTAGTCGAACGGCACAAAAGTTAGTCGCCCGGCACATTGGTTAGTCCCCCGGCGCAATTTTGGCAAAATTTGTTTAGCCCGCCTTACATGAAAAAACAACAACAAAAATAATACTCAGAAAAGAGTTAGTCTCCACTCGGGCGACCAACTTTTTCGAGTTGGTCGCCCGAGCCAAAAGTTGGTCGCCACGGGCGACCGCGAAATCTCAACCCTGCGTTAGAATACACAAATGTATGATCGACATTTGTTATTGAGGCAGATGCCGTACTATTCTACTCATGATCAAATAAAAATCCGTTCTCTGTCAGCCTGTGTCAAAGTACTGACCTGCTTATCTTTCAGTTACTCTCCGAGCTACGCCTTAACAAAACGTCCTAATCCTTATATCTCAGGAAATGTAGAGATTAAGGGTGTGAGTAATCCTCAACAGCTACAGAAGGGTTGTAAAAATTTACGGCATTATGTAAAAATTTACGGCATTATCATAACAAACGAATTACGACTGTTGTCTTTGTGCTGCCGTTAAATTATCAACTCAAAATGTTTAAAGGAGGAAGACCTAAAGATAAAGTTTGGGAGCACTTCAGTTTGTCTGTGAAGGATAAAAAATCATATGCTTAAGGCATTTACTGCGGGAACGAGCAGTTGGCAAAAGCTCATCTTGCAAAAGTATCCCCATCTAAATGCCCTAAACGTGAGAGAAATGTGCCAAATGTCGATGACACGACAGTTTATTAAATAATTTGGAATAAAAATGCAAATAAACATTGAAAGAATTTTTATGCCCGACGTTTCTCCCCTGTTTCTCCCCCATTTATCCCCGGGAGAAACATTTCTCCGCGGGAGAAACCCTAAATCCCGAGTTTTTCCCCTATTTCTCCCATGGAGAAACCCAACCCTGTTGCTGGAGGCTTACTTTTCGCTTCCCTATGCCAAATACACAACCGACTCAACACACTGCCTGATATTGCATTTGTCGGATGTACGACTTTACGGTAACCGACATTTAGCGATTAAATGTCGCAGTTACCAATTTCGCCTGAATATCGCATGGCTAAATGTCGCACATTCGATTTTATAGTTCTTTATCCCAAGCTTTTAAAACGTAACCCTTTGACCGACCGACCGCCGACAACATGTTACATCGTGTAATCCCAAAAGTTTTCGATAGACCTAACTTCAAAACAACTGAAGACTGATCATGCCATGGCCTTAAGTGTAAGGGGTAACAAAAAGAAAAGTACTTTCACCTTGCATTCTTTCGGTTGACTTCGGAAAACGTAGTGAGCTTTATAGCAAACGGCAGGAAACACGTGCCCAGCACGTTGACCACTTTGTAGTTAGCGAAGCGCACGCGGAACCCCATCTTTTGCAGCTGCCTGGCTATGCGGCGAGCAGCTGTGTGCGCGCCGTCCTCGCTGAAAATGCACACACACACGTTTCAGTGATGTCACCCTATTCCTCACGCATGTATCAATGACGCCGCCGCATCCCTCACGCATGTAACGATGACGTCACTACATCCACCACACACGCAGCAATGATGCCACAGCATTCCTCACACACGTAACAATAACGTCACCACATTTTTAATGCATGTATCGATGACGTCACTGCATCCACCACACACGTATCAATGACGCTAACTTATTGCTTTCAATTCCATAAAGGACGCTTTTTAACTCAAAAACTTATATGATTATACTTGGCACAATCCATTTCAGAAATTCAATTTATCTATCAACCTTTGACACACAAAAGTGAGCAGCCTAATTTGAGGCTGACAGTTGCAATTTTAAAAAAAAATAATAAAAGAGGCTTCACATTATGCTCCGAAATGACGTTTCAATTTTCAAGTCATTTTCTAGCCTTTCCCACGAAATATAAATCACATTATCCACTATCATCATAACATTATTAGTGCTGGTGATGGCGCAGGCAAACTCGCAATGTCGTCTGCCATATTGAGTGATACAATACCACAATGGATTCCACAGGAAAGGCCAATAAAATTCCACATTATTTATTCGTTTTACGCTGATTACCAGCTAAGTACATAAACACAGTTGACGATCTTTAAAAAAAAAAAACATTTCAATGATAAAGACTAAAATTTTATTTCAAATTTCTCCTACAGAATTCCATTTCCAGTACTTTTTTCGGAAAAATTTTTTTGAGATGTTACACACCCCCATTTGACCATTTCTCTTTATTGTTGTTGTTGTTATAATTATTATTATTCTTATTATTATTATTATTATTATTATTATTATTATTATTATTATTTGCGATTTCAGTGACCTAGCTAGGGAACAAGAAGCAAGGTTAATTTTCTTATTCGCCTGCATGACTAAAACTGCGAACTAGTGCAAGAGATTGGCTGACCTTTCCGAGCCCGTGCAAGTGATTTTCCCTGAGGACCAGATACTGGCCGTGGCTTTTGGTTTTCTTAGCTTCATATTTACCATCTGAAATCAGAATTCTGCTGTAGATTATTTCACGACAAGGGGGAAATTTCCGACAAAGTGAACATGGCAAAATGAAATACAGGATTTTTTACAATATACAGAAACAGCCCCAAGTGTTTCAAAGAACCCACGTGTTTTTTTTCCGCAACATCGAGAGAGAGAGACGGCACTTGAAATCTGCTAATAAAGTAAAACCTGTGAAAAAGTAGAGGCTCAGTGAGCCAGGATCCCCCGTGTGACAAATAATGTCACTGGATTGTAGTAAATTCAATGAAATTGAAAACCCTATAATGCAGGGCTGGTATGATTTAAATCAGTTGATTTAAATCAACGTAAAAAAAATCACGATTTTTTTTTTTAAATGTGTGTCATCCAGACTGTTTCACTGAAGGCACTTGGAGACGCCTTTGTTTAAACAAGGCATTTCATACGGTACGCTTATTAGTGCACATGAGCCTCTGAGGTGGGGAGAAGGCGTTTACTTGGGGGCAGCACGCTTTAAGCAGGTAACTGCCTGTGGTGTTTGAAAAGAAACCCTTGAGTCTCATAGTATTTTTTATGATTGTTTGAGCAAGTACTCTGTAGTGGATATGTAATCGCAAACTAATCTTCAGAAACTCCCAGCAGCATCGATATCTCCAACGTACTCTGGCCTTTCTCCCAGTCGCCTATGCTTGTAAACAAAGTATAAGTGTTACGCGTCTAGCGAGGTTATTTAAATCCCTCCCCCCAGATATCCCTGTTTTTTCGATTGTTAATTGAACAAACCTCCGAGTGGAAAAGGCTGGAAACTGGCGTTTTGCTACCGATCGCTCAATAAATGAAGAATTGAACTGGAAGACAGTTATTTGAACATTTGAAAATTGAGGAGTTGTCACAGATTTTGTGAAATGCAAATGTTTTTGTAGTACAAGAGTGTTACGAGTCTTCAATTAACTGTTAAAAGGTGGTGCTTTTGGATATTTTGTCGGGTTTTTTTTTCAGTTTGATTTAAATCAAAAACATCAAAAAAAGCAGATTTAAATAAAAAAAAATCAAAAATCATGAATTTTTAAAAAAAATCGGATTTTTTTCCAGCCCTGCTATAACGCCTAAAAATTTTTTGACGATTTAAAAAATAAGACGACCTTGCCCATGTACAATATATATATATATTCACTGCATAAAATTTCAGAATGCTGGATTGCATAGTTTTGCAGAACTCGTCTTTTTTGGCCGATTTCAACAATAATACGACGTCACACATCTACAATATATATTTTCACTGCATAAAATTTCAGAATGCTGGATCGAATAGTTTCGAAGAACTCGTCTGGACAAAATCTATCTCCGTGCAAACAAATTTCCACAAAAATATACATTTTTGACAAGTCGTATTTTTGACAATTTTTTTACCCACTTCAAAAATAATGCGACGGTGCAAATGTAAAATAGATATATTTACTGTACTTTCACTCCATAAAATTTGAGAACGCTGGATTGCATAGTTGTGCAGTACTTGTTTGGACAAAACATGTCTCCGGGCTGACAAATTGTCTGAAAAACAGCCGTTTTAGGCAAGTCGGTTTTGACAGTTTTTGGTCGATTTCAAAACTAATACCACCTTGCACACCTTCAATGTACGTTCTAACCGTATGCCAAAGGACAAAGGTATACGACAAATACTTTCGGAGATAGAGCCCGTACGAGGGTGCACGAAAGCAGACGGACAGACGGACAAGCTGAAACCTATATCCCCTCGTTACACGGGAGATAAAGACTAAATTTGTTTGGAAAGTGAGCCAGGAATCTGTCAAATCTGGATAATATATTGTGCATCATGCTTTAGCAGTTAATATACACCATCAGAATATGGTCTTGGACAGTTATAGTCTCATGATTTTAAAACTGTCTGACATGCCCTTTTCTAAATATAGGACTTTTTTCTGTTATTAAAAACATCTTAAAATGGCACTAAGAAAATATCTCTGCAAGGTTGTGGGTTACTGAGCTTGCTACGTGGCGGATAAGTCTTTGGTTAAACGATAAATTGTACTCAGGTGTCGTGAACTGCCATTTTTGTTTATTATTCCAAGTACTTTTTATGAAAACTGCTGCTTCAAATGTTTAGTTTTTCAACAGCTCTATCAAATGACAGATTCACTGACTTTGCCAAGTCACTGATTTGACAGATTCACTGTTACGTATACAAACCATCCCAGCCCATTTAAGAATTTCAAGACTGTGGGTGGGGCGGGGGTTGTTTTTTTTTTCAAGTAAAATGACAGTGTTTGCAAATCCGAGCCAAAACGCTGTTCCCGCTCATTGCCATTGCCGTTCTGCCTATATTCTACTGCACACTTACATTATTCTCTCTTTTAAAGATGACATTACAACCCTCCAAAGCAACTCGCTTCAAGTTCAAGTGGCATCTGGTGCTGTACGTGCACACCACGTTGTTGATGCTAGTCAGTTCTTCTACATTCGGGATCTGCAGTTGCTCAGCAGCGTCAGCACTCTCCTGTGACTGATCTTCCCGGGCCTGTGTCCCAGGACTTCCTGCCTCACCATACGTGACGTCACCGCTCTGCGCTGATTGGTCAACAGTCTGTTCAAGAGTCGGCTGTTCGCACGATCCGTTTTCTGAGGAGTCCGCCTCATGAGGCTTTGAGGTGCTAAACAAATGGTCATCACCGAACAAGCTATTTGTCACGTGAACACTTTGTGTGGGTTGCTGCAGTAGCAGCTGAGATGTCGATGTATGGGGAGCGTTTGTGTCGGAATACTGCGTCACAAAGTCTTGTGTTGGCGCGGCTATGCTTCCCAACACCTGTGAGGGGTTTTGTACAGAAGTACAGCTGAGATGCTCACCCGTCGTTTGATTCTGAACATTTGACGATGCCGTCAAAGCTTGATATTGATTAAAGTCGAAATGACTTAAGTTGTCATCGGCAAACAGATCTGTATGCAAAGCAAACTGCTCCATGGCGTCTTCCACCACTGACTGCAATTGATGACGTCATCCACATCAGCTCATTGTGCGGTCTCTTTCACTTTACTGCAAGATGACCGACTTGCAAAAATCTGTCCTTTTGCTACGCCCTGATTGCTGAAAAATACCGGAAAATAAAATTGCGGTTAAACGAATATCTGACTCATCTGGTTCAACTACGCTATTTTACTTGGACCTTAGGTTCGAAAATTAAAAGGATATTATCACTGTACGAGCGTCAGTCAATTAATAACCGTTCTCGCTTTAAAAGGAACAATAATACTGGATTGACAAAGTGGGCTAGGCTGCTAACTGCCGAGTAAACAAGACATACAAACTCAGTGCATTAGTGACTAAGTGGACAGAAAAGAAATAAAAACACAATCAAATATCGTATCACTTCACCATGACAACTTCGCTTATTCCAAAAAAAAAAAACCCCTGGCCGATATAGTGGAAAGTAATATTCAAAAAAAAAAAAAAACCAAGATCTATAAACAGGTCATTTATTTTCATAATCTCAAAATACTCTCTAGCTCTCTCTCTCACACACAATTGTGAGGGATTTTTTTCGAAAAGCGCGGGATCCACCCCACACTGTCCTCGGCGCAGTGCGGGACTAATTCAAAAAAACGCAAGATTCTGCAGATGCAGGGTTGATTTTTTAATGATCAAATATATTAAGTAATAGCAAGCAATTTGGATGGGTAAAAATGATTTCCTTGCATTGAATACTACCCCAGTTGGCTAAATGGTACTTTAACCACTAGCCTGTTGATCAATAGCCGTGTGTATGCACTGAATTACTATGGCAATTTCGCAATATTTATCATGGATCAAATTACAAAGCTAACCAATGATATTTCAAGCAAATTTTCAGTGTATTCCAAGTTTCCATCTCTGCTATTTGTTTCTTCATTTTAAAGGTCTTTTTCAGTTTTTTTTTATTGCAGTGGAAAATATCAGTTGTATCCGCGGAAATTGCCAATCCTTAAACCTAATTAATTGAACTCAGTTCTACAATTAATAAAGCTTGGACGTGGTCAAATATACCGTTTTTAAGAACTCTCTCCGACACAAAAATTAACAATGTCAGTAAAATACAACTCCAAATGACACAAGCGACAACTGATCTAATTGGCCACGGAACGACAACTGATCTACTTTTTTCAGAATCGTTTTTCTTATGACATCTGTCGACTTGATGGCCTACAAGTCTTTATTGGCATTTGCTAAAGGCCCTCAAAGTGCAACGGTAATGATATGCAACATCTGCGTCACGCTTTCTTTAAAAGAAAAGAATAGGGTAATAACCACAAATTTTCCGCAATAACTCACATTTGTTTTCACACTTGGCGCATATTTTATTACCTGCAAAAAGTGACAATAACTTTTGTAATTATCTACTAAAAACATTTGAACTGATATTTCAAAAAGCATGGGAAAAAAATTAAAGTTAAATACTGCGGCGGTACAGATTAAATTTATGCCTATTTCTGCAAGTATCAACTATGTGAGTATACAGTTACAGATGATCTATAATCCCTTTATTTAAATTTCTGGTCACTTGACTTTGGTACGTTTAAGGCCAGAACGTAAACAAACATTTGACAGGTAAGTGCAGAAGCTAACTTTTCTGCACTTTTAACGAAGAAATAAAAGAAACGCAGCCCATTAAAACTGGTGCCCGTTTTACAGAAAATGCCATATTGGACATGAACTTTCTGTAAATGAATGAATAATAGGGACCGGTATGCAGGATTCGGGCGACAGCGCAAATGAAGTTGACCCCTATTAGCGGAACAACGGAGACGTAGCCCCGAACGGAGAGATATACCAAGTAAGTGTAAGGAAGAGCTGACTTAGTGCTAGCTTAACTGAAACGAATCGATGGAAACAAGTATTCAGTGAACACTAACAGGCCCCAACGCCCCCAAAATTGTAAGGGGTCGTCTATGGTTTTGAACCTGTTGGCCAGTTTAGGCCAAGAAAAATAAATGTCCTACTTCTGCTCAAAACTTTGAAAAACAATGATACTGGCTGGCGGAAAATCTTTTTTACCCCCAAAATTTAGCAGATCACGTGACCGAATTTGGCCAAAATGGCCTAAAGGCACATCTACAAGTCGAGACTTTTCAACTGAGCCCAACATCAAGTTTCTGGGCCTCTGCGTTCTCGAGATATCGCCTGTACAAACACAAGTCGATTTTTTGCATTTTTGGCCAATTTGGCCAAGATCACGTGATCGAATTTGGCCAGAATGGCCAAAAGGCACATCTACAAGTCGAGACCTTTCAAATGAGCCCAACATCAAGTCTCTAGGCCTCTGCGTTCTCGAGATATCGCCTGTACAAACACAAGTCGATTTTTTGCGTTTTGGGCCAATTTGGCCAAGATCACGTGATCGAATTTGGCCAATATGGCCAAAAGGCACATCTACAAGTCGAGACCTTTCAAATGAGCCCAACATCAAGTCTCTAGGCCTCTGCGTTCTCGAGATATCGCCTGTACAAACACAAGTCGATTTTTGCGTTTTTGGGCAAATTTGGCCAAGATCACGTGATCGAATTTGGCCAAAATGGCCAAAAGGCACATCTGCAACACGAGATCTTTCAAATGAGCCTAACATCAAGTCTCTAGGCCTCTGCGTTCTCGAGATATCGCCTGTACAAACACAAGTCGATTTTTTGCGTTTTTGGCCAATTTGGCCAAGATCACGTGATCGAATTTGGCCAAAATGGCCGAAAGGCACATCTACAAGTCGAGACCTTTCAAATGAGCCCAACATCAAGTCTCTAGGCATCTGCGTTTACGAGATATCGCCTGTACAAACACAAGTCGATTTTTTTGCGTTTTTGGCCAATTTGGCCAAGATCACGTGATCGAATTTGGCCAAAATGGCCTAAAGGCACATCTACAAGTCGAGACCTTTTAAATGAGGCCAACATCAAGTCTCTAGGCCTCTGCGTTCTCGAGATATCGCCTGTACAAACACAAGTCGATTTTTTGCGTTTTTGGCCAATTTGGCCAAGATCACGTGATCGAATTTGGCCAAAATGGCTAAAAGGCACATCTACAAGTCGAGACCTTTCAAATGAGCCCAACATCAAGTCTCTAGGCCTCTGCGTTCTCGAGATATCGCTTGTACAAAAAAGCGATGACGAACAGACAGACGGACGGACGGACAGACACCCCAAGTCTATAGGCCCCCAACCCTGTAGGGTTGGGACCTAAATGTCGCAAATACAGTACTCGCATATGGACTCTTAGGAAAAAAACAGGAGTGCCCTTTGAAACAAAGAAACTCGACATTTATGCCAATCTCTATCCATTAATTTCACCTGATCCAGTCAGTTTACAGTCAACCCACAGAATCTTTGAGCACTGTATTTACAACACTCTTAGTATGGTCTGGCTTTATCTCCACGAAGCGGCACGGCACAGGGTTTCAACGCACAATTATCCACCAAAAATCTTTTGAACTGATATTTCAAACAGAATGGAAGAAATTGAAAGTTAAATACTGTATTGTGGGTGTGCATAATAAAATTTATACCTAATTCTGCATATATCAATTATTGTATTATATATTTTACAGATAATCTATACCCCCTATGTGTAATTTCTTAATCACTTGACTTTAGTCACACGATATTTAAAAGGCTGGCATGGAAACAAACATTTGATATGCCAGTGCGAAAGCTATCTTTTCTGTACTTTAATGAAGAAATAAAAGATATACAGTTTACAGCCTATTAAAACTGTGCCTTGTTTTACAAAAAGGACCTATTGGGCATGAACTCTCTGTAAATGTTTGAATAACTGTAGTCCTAGATGACTCTTGCAGTCTTCCTATGACAGCTAGAGTCATAGTTCCTGTAATAGGAAATGTCATTGATGTCAATTTTCAAATCTCGGCGTACGACTGGGGCCAACGTCGTTATTTTAGAAAGGGTGCATCACATAAATGGCCCAATTATAAATTATGGCGCACAAGTTTTATGGCCAGATAACAATATTTTACTGAGAAAAATATGTGTTTTCTTGAGATCAGAATATCGAATCTCTCATTATCGCCCACAACAACAGTGAATCCACAGTTGCAAAACCACGCTTTACTCTAGTTTGGGAGTTTCGCTGAGGTCGAAAATAATGCGCCAGGATACTTCTCAGTGTGCTTTCAAAGAAAATGCCTGCCAGTTTGAGCCTCGGTGTCCTTGAACGTGCGCCGAAAGATTCAGAGCCTCAAAAATTGAGATCAATGGCCATTTCTATTGAAGGAACTGTGACCCTTTCTGTCCTAGGAAGATAGAAAGGGTCCGCTGGGACTAGAATAACTGGAACTGGTACGCTGAATACATGCCGCAGCATACTGATCTCTATTAGCGGAACAATATAAGGCTTCGTAGTTCTGACAGAGAGCTATACGCTGTTATTTAAGTCACAGCTGAGCTTAGTCCCAGGTGACCCCCACCTCCTAGTCCGGGTAGAAGAGTGGTGATGGACTAGGGTCACTTGGGACTAAGCTGAGCGAGGCCCTGCTTGTAAGCCTAATCACACTCCTGAGTGTTTTCAATAAAATGGACAAGAATTTTGAATCACGACTCCCAGGGAATAAAAAGAAAGAATTTAAAGTAGAAACATAGCAAAAACAGCTCACACTCGGAACATGACAGAAATTTAAAGTTAAAACTATTACGGTAGTTATAACTTTTAATACATTTTTTAAAATAGCACACGGGCTGTAAAAACCAGATTGCTTCAGTTCAAAGAAATCTGACATTTAGGGAAAATCTCTCTCATTTTTCATTCATGTTTACCCGGTTAGTTTGTATTCAACACGCAGAATTTTTGCGCAGTTTATTTGGAACGCCCAAACTGTGATTTTGCTTATTTGAAAACTAGAGCTGAAGTCTGCGAAAAGGTAAATATTTTAGGCTTCGTGATAAACTGTTGTTATGGCTTGTAGCTGTTGCAACACTTTACACAAAACACCTACTAATTACAATTTTTACTGAAAAATGACACGCCAAAACCACGTAATTTCAGTAAAAACTCAAGTTTCAACTTCCAAACAATTCATCTGCCACCATGCTGAATTTAACAACCAATGAAATTTCGTGTAACAAAGGGGCGTAGATGACCATGTCTGGCGCTGATGAGATCTATTTCGCTGGAGGTCTGCGTTCAAGAACGCAGGTAGCCACTAATCGCCTGGTTAAAAATTGTCTAAAAATAGAATGAGTTTTCCCCAGAAATACTTTCCAATAACAAACACAAACAATTGGAATACATGTGATTATACACAGTAAAGAAAAGCTTCAAATTATGCAAGTAAAGCATTAAAACTTATTGTACACTTATTTGTGCGTGGAGGTGGTGACTGTTAAGAAACAGTGTAAGCACGCATGTTATCGCCCAAAACGAAGACGGCAATTGTGGTTGAAGTGCTGTTCAAAATGCTTCATGTGAACAATATATCATGAAAATGAAGTTGGCCATCTTGTCTTTGTTTTTACTTTTTCGTATAATGTGCATTGTTATTGCCGAGCTCCTCAATGCAACATCTGCAACGAAGTCGTCAATTCGTATTTTCGGATCTTTCCAATGGAGTGTCGTTTCGACTTCAATTTTGGGATAAATTATAAGGAAATAATTAAGGGAAAACATCAAAATACGAATTTCCTTTTAACACGCACACTTTCAGCTCAAAAAACAACAATATGATATTTTAAAAACGATTTTACATGTTGTTCAGCTCCTTTAAAAGCCAACATTTGAATATGTTTCTGGTTAAATAGAATTTTATTTATTTTTGCCTGTTTTTTTCCTATCATTTCCTTGTATCCCTAATCCCAGCTGAGTTCAGTCGAAACGCAAAACTTGAACATAAATAAGATCAGCAAATATGATTGATCTAATTCGCTATAGTCTGTGATCAAACACGAGAAAGGCCACTGCACTTATATGGTAATAATATGCTAACTTGTTCCGGAACATTCATATTTTCTGAAACCCCATCTGCTCTAGTAATGCAGGACAGCAGCCACCCTAAGAAGGAGTCTCAGAGGAGTGCCGTCACCTGCGTTCTTACTCCGTTTGAACTCAGACCTCCAGCGAAGAGATATATCTGCCATGTATATAAATTGGTTCCAACAGTCACTAGAGTAGCTTCGATGTCCGCTAATTTTTCCAACACGTTGTACGAGTTAAACTAGGCTTATAAAATATTTTCAGGACATGGATACAACGGAGAGAAAGAAATGCAAAATTCAGAGATCAAATGAACATGTCCTGTTTACCTTTCTATTATTTAAAAGGTACTGACATTTTGGAAAACTGTAATATTACACACCTTTTTAAATTAAGAGTTTACCAACTTATTCAAAATGGATAATTATATCGCTAGGGTCTTCGTTAACTGAGTTTATAATCTACAATTTAGCGGAATTTAAAAGCTGTTACTTGGAAAATGTTGCCCAATTTAAGCATTTTACACCCATATACCTGACATCGAGTTAGCTCCTCTTTACTTTTACACCGTGTATGTCTTCGTTAGAGCTAACAAGCAGATAGGGTCAGTTTTATACGTTTTAGGCTCGACTTTGCAAGGTTGCTCTTACCGCATGAGTCGGAGCATCCGTTGTCAGCCATCTAAAATAAGCCAAATCAAACTTTGAGTGTTCCAATTAAAGTGCAAAAAATTCTGCGCTTTGACTACAAACTAACCGTGTAAAAATGAAAGAAATCATATAGATCAAATAGAAATTTCGCCTAAATGTCCAATTTCTCTGTACCAAGGAGTAGTCGGGGTGAGGGGGTATGGAAGGGGGTAGGTTATACTTGATCCAAATTTGTGAAGATGAAAAAAGGCCATCTTACGTAGTTTAAACAAATTACTAAAGTTAAGTATAAAAAAGATATATATTTAGTCGAAATGATTGCCAACTATATAAGTATATAAGTATTTATAAATAATCATAATTGGTGCCACATTTTGTTGGCACCAGTTATGATCTACTGTAAGAAATTCTATCTCCTGTCCTTAGTACAGCCTTTAACCAAGACGACTTTTGTCGGTGGCCGGTATCCGTCACTTGTGGGCTATTAGTCGCCCTTTATATCTGTTTCGAGGGCCTTTCGGCTAGTCAGAATGTCCCTTGACATTGTGGTTAGATTATAGTCGATGTGTTCAATGGGGCTGCAAAATTATGTTAGTGCGACTCTCAAAAACCAAGCAAACATTGTAAATTTTATAAAATTATTTGGAATCTCTTATAACATGTTACTGCTCTTAGATTGGATTCCTAACACATTTGTTGTGTTTGTTACTTAAATCAATTTAGTGGTAAAGATAATGCAAACAGCCACATAATTGTATTACATTCCAATACTCATCGCTCTTTCCTAGTGTGGATTCGACTCCCACAGAGTGCTTGCATAACGGTTTCTTATGCAATGAATAGGGGCTCTCCGGTGGTGGCACAACGCGCGATAGGTATGCTCTTTTATGTCATATGAAATAGGTATTCTAGTTAATGTTTATTGAGGTGGTAAAACTGTAAGATGTAACACTAAAACTCACAAACTAGCCCGAATGTGTCGACACGGTAGCGAAATGGCACCCATTTGCAAAGTTAGAAGACCAGAGACACAATACTTGAGGCCAAAAACAAATCTCTACCTGTTTCGAGATAATTATCAGCTTTCGATACTTTTAGGCCAACCAACTTCGTTAGGCTGATCTAATCACATCAGTAGAGGGGTATCCATCGTCTGTGTGTGCACATATGTAAACTTTTACTTAAAATGTTTCTCTTCCTTCAGTTTTGATCAAATTCCTTTCAAATTTTGTACAAAGTTGTCTGGGTTGGCCTCTCTTGAATTTTTTTTGACCTCCGCTAAAAATTGTCAAAATAGAATTACCTATAATTTTTTGTAGCCACTTTTCAAAATGCTTCTACTCCCACAATTTGGATCAGTTCATCTTATAATTTTATGCAGATGTTTGCTGGGAAGGCTCTATTGAAATATTTTGAAAAACTAGTTAAATAGGGAGCAACTTTTTCAATCCAGTTTCCAAAGTTTTTTCTGCTGCAATTTTGATTGGACTTCTTCAAATTCTGCATAAATGTTCATTATAGCTTGTCCTCTCTTGAAAAGAAGCTTTTTTGACCATCCATAAAAAATACCTAAATATGGGATATTTCTAATTTGTTAGAGGACAGCTTTTAAAACGCTGTTTCTCCCATAATTTTGATCGGATTGCCTTCAAATTCTGCATAAATGTTCACTAGTTGATCCACTTGTGAAAATTGACTTGTTTGGTCATGCGCCAAAAATCGGTTAAATTGGGGATAAGGAGAGGCCATTTTAAAAACGTTAGTAGCCAAATTAGATATCCCTTTTTTCCAAAATTTTCACCTGGTTCCTTTAAAAAATATACACGAATACTATCTGTATGTCTCTCTTTAAAAATTACTTCTTTTTGCGATTCTTCCAAAATTGGCCAATTGGCGGCATTTTGTTTTTTTCTCTTTTTTAAATTCATTGTCTGCTGCAGTCTGATTGGATTTAATCGATGCTTTCTTTAATTTTTTGCGCGCTCCTCCCAAAACTGGCCTCATGACACCGTCTGAATATTTTTGGGATCAGGTTTATCAAAATCTTCTGTAAAAAAATTTAATAGTTTAAATCGGAATGCTTTCATTTTGTAATCCTTTGAAAAATGTTGTGTAACTGGTTATTTAAATATGATTACGACTTTTCAGCAACCTTACAAGCCTATTGATACTTGATGCACTAGACCTCGGTTGGCCGCAATGTCCCTGGACATTCTTGCTAGCGATCCTAGAAGCTTTTTGTACTTGATTGACTAGATCCCAGCTGGTCACAATATTCCTGGACAATCTTGTTTTAAGATGTAGGAAAATCAATCATTTCGCATGATTCAACTTAAACTATAAGTGGAATAGCATTTATAAACAATTTAGCATTAGAATTTTTACGCACACAAACACTTTAATGCACTGATCCAGAAATTTATGTCACAACTGCTTAGTGTGAGTATGTAGCACGTCTCTTGATATTTCTAGTTCTGCCCTGTGAGGAAATTTTGATAGTATCTGTTGACCACTTTACTGGTAATATGTTCTAGTATAATACTTATATTGTTGTGCTATCACCAGAGAGTGCCATTTTATTGCATAAGATATCGCCATGCAAGCTCTCCGTTGGAGTCCTACAATGGCAAACAGCGACAAGTACTGACTAAAACATATTTTTATGACCCTTTTCATTAGCTTCAACATTTTTAGATATGACGTCATTTTTTTTCAAATATCGTCAAAAGGTAATTTGGAAATAAAATATGACCTGAGCCCGTTCTTCTTAAATTTGAAAGAAATCCAAAATTGCAAGGGAAGCACAGCATTTTGGAAAATGACCCGCAAAAATGTTTAAAGTGCTTCCAAACATTACAAAGCTGGGATCAAAACTGTACGTAAAGAAGCAGTTCAAGCAAAATTTTGCATACGCAAATACAGACGACTGATGACCCTACTGGCTTTATTAAACCAGAAGGCGCCCGATGCTCCAAAACACACACATTACGGAAGGATCAATGCGTGAGCCGTATTCAGTATGACAACTTATTATGAGATGTCCTCGCCATTTTAGTTGCTGTGTGTCATGATTTATATATGACAGTGCACTTTTTCTCTTGCTTTGATCATGCACTCTCACAGGAAAGATTAAATCAGTATTTGGTTTATTCTTTAATGGTAAGACAGTGTAGGCGCTTTTACACCGTGTAAGCCGTATGCAATGTAACTTCACCATTTTATATGCCATATATTTTAATTTCGATGAAAAGAATCGCTTGACATTCTACTTTTAAAAATGTGCAAATTCGAAGAGAAAGAATTTATCAAAATCCTTATTACAAACAGACACTTCTAAGATTAATACGAGGGAAGGGATATAGAAATATCGCAGCCGTACGGAAATGAGACGACTCTAAACAGTTTCTTCACTGAAATGTAATAGTTGTCCCTTAAAATCAATTACAAAAGTTTCATCTTCAAAGAAGAATGTTTTGCGTATAAGGTGAACTGTTTAAAAACCGTCTCATTTCCATGTCGCTGCGATTTAATGCACCGGATACCATTGTGCCAGTGGGAATGACACAGTGGTATCCGATGCATTAAATCACAAACAGTCATATAGTTCCAAGTTGTTCCCCCTAGACAGATTCTAGGTAGGGGAGGTAGCTGGAACCAAAAACTTACAGAACACAATATATTGTGGCTACAGTCCACAGATCAGGGACGCATGGATTACTCGAGGTCGATCGTTTATTAACGACGCTTGCCGATCTATTAAGCATAAACACCGAGGGGAAAGATATTTAAAAAAAGTAGTTTCGCTCTTTTATGAATAATATTTGTTGCGGAATCCTCATTGAGTCTGCGGAGTAAAAAGGTATTTTACACAACAGACCAAACCGCCGTAGACTTTTATTGTTGAACATATTTTAAAAAGAAGTTCCTCTCTTTTTTGAGTAATATTGTCGCTGAATCACCAGTGGGACTGCGGAGTAAAAAGGTATTATATACAACAGACCCGACCGCCAAAACGTTGGTTGTTGAACAATGGCAAAAAAGTGATTCCGATATTATTGCTCGTTGTTATCTGACAGCCATCATGCATAACGAGTCTTTCAGCTGTCCTATTATAAAACATCCATGCCATCATGATTGCGGAAAACCACGAAAATACTTATTGGCTCTCAATTTATACAGGTATTCTACTCTATTAATTATATGAATATCGCGATAATTATAAACATTCGTTGAATAAGTAAACAAACAAACTTGGTGCAAGAAAATGCTATTATCCGACCTTTAATTAAGAAGCCAACACATGAATCAGCTTTGAAAAATTATCGACCTATCTCCAACCTACCATATATTTCCAAACCCAGGGCGGCACGTTTGCAGCCAGCTTACTACTCACATGCCAGACAATAGACTGGATGAAATTATGGAGTCCCTTATAAAGCTTGTCACAGTACTGAGACTAGTCTCATCAAAATATTTGGCAGTATATTAGATAAGCTTGATAGAGGTAACGCTGTGCTTTTGGCACTCCTCGACTTCAGTGCGGCTTTTGATACAGTTGACCATAGCATTTTGTTAAGCCGACTCTATCACTCAGTAAGTCTCAGGATCCACGCTTAAATGGTTTGAGTCTTATCTCACCAATCGAACTGTTACTGTTGGTGTAGACGGAGAATATTCTGATGAGAATTCTAATGATTGTTCAGTTCCCCAAGGATCTATTCTTGGACCTAAACAGTACAGCATTTACACAAACCCTCTAGGAATACTGCTTCGCATTCTGCTTTTAATGTTTCACATGTTCGCAGACAATTCACAGCTGTGGAAATCTTTTAATCCTCGCTGTGTATTCAACCAGTTAGCCGCTTCTGAATGTATTGGAGACGGAATAGCTAAGATCGCGAAATGCATGTTTGATAATAAACTGAATTGAGAAAAGACGGAATTTGTTTTCTTTAGTTCTCGTAATCGCAGCTCTATCTCTGTCCGAGAGCTACACATTGATAACGAATCGATCCCTGCGTCACGAACTGTTCGAAATCTTGGAGTGCAAATGGACGAGACACCGTCCATGATAGATCATGTTAACCATGTTCGAAAAATTGCTTTTTTTACTACTTACGCTGGATAAGTAAAGTTCGATCTGTGCTTTCGATGGAAGTCACAAAATGTATCGTGCATGCTTTTGTTATTAGCAACAGTATTCTGTGAACCTACCGTGACAGCGTGATTAAAAAAGCTACAGCAGCCCATGAGCGCAGCGGGTAGGGTTGTTACATTAGCTCCTCAAAGTGAACGTATTACTACTGTTCTCATCAGTTTACACTATTTACCTATTCGTCAACGAATACATTTTAAAGTTATGATGTTTACTTTTAAAGCACTTCATGGAATCGCACCATCTTATATTTGTGCTCTTTTAAGTGAATACCAGCCTGCAAAGGATCTTCGATCCCCTTCATCAGCATTTCTAGTCGTTTCTAAATGTAAAATACAATATGGCGAAAGACGGTTTAGCTATACCGCACGGGCAATGTGGGACGCCTTGCCAGAAAATATAAGACAAGCTAAGTTGTTACCTGGTTTTAAAAAAGACTTAAAGACTCATCTGATCGAGATTGCATATGGATAAATTCTTATTCATTGTAGCGCTTAGCGGCCATGCTTAATAAGAGCGTTAGAAGTGAACATTGACATTGACAAGTGAAAATTGACAATATTACTTAGTGTTAATGACTTGCTTCGTTACTATTGAATACGTAACTCGTTCTTTTCAAAGACATTATTAAATGTGATGTTGTCACCTCTGCAATGCCTTTCACTAAATTTTCGATGCGAAAGAGAGGCATTGGAATACGTTACAGCACAGTTAAACGAAGGACACAGAGAAGGAAATACGGTGCAATTAGATAACAAGGGAACACAGACAAAAAAATTTGAACAGAAATTTTAATGCACGGTAAGAATTATAAACTACATGCATCAGTCAATTTATTTTAACCGTAGTAACCTTCCGTAAAGTGTTTGACATTTAAGGCAATAAAGCTTTATTAATGCATTATTATTAATATTCATAATTTTAAAAAGCTATCCTGAAATAATGAGATCATTATTGCGACAGGTTTTATACCTATATATGTAAAGAATATTTTTGGTTTTAAACTATTTTTTTAAATTTCTTTGTTACTGTGATGTGGTCATAATTTCCAGTTGACCGGTATGTACAACCATTGTTATATACGCATAACGCATGTACAACCATTGTTATATACGCATAAAACACAATAAAAATAGGAAACACAAAAAACTTTTTTCCTGACTCTTTGAAGGATGTACTGAGGATTTGCTGTTTATTCTTCTTTATTGTAGAATTTAATAGAAAAACTGTCAACAAATGTTTGTTTCCCAGTATACGCGTCTTTCAAAATAAATAAAAATTCAGTTGACCAAATTCTGAAGTGTTTAATGAAACGATTTTTGCATTATATTTGTTTGAGAAGTCACTAACGTTTAATTTGTTTCTTCTATCGTCACAATTCTTATATGAAGACTCTACTTTCTTAATTCTCATTTTATATGAACAAAATATCATGTAGACGTAATTAAACAATGTTAAGCATTGATTATCGCGATCCATAATAGAAATTGTGCAGGATATTACCACAATGTAAATCTTGGAATAGTTTCCCTGTTACTGGTTTACAATGCGTTGTCAACCAACCGAACATCAGTGTTGGTGCAGTGCCACCCAGCTGGCCGAACTGTACCCAGCTTATCAAATACCACAATGGGGAGGAGGGTAGGTATAATTCGAATGATGGCTTCTTCGTTTACAGG
Organism: Protula sp. h YS-2021; assembly: GCA_949752745.1. NCBI lineage: Eukaryota > Metazoa > Annelida > Polychaeta > Sabellida > Serpulidae > Protula > Protula sp. h YS-2021. The sequence goes on from OX457026.1 coordinate 14,265,374, forward strand.
ATAAAATTGAGAACTTAAATAATTCATATAATTTCGAAAACGTCGTCTTGTAGACTGCAAAGCCATCACTATGGGAAACTACAACCGGTGGTGGTATTTGAACACCATACGAACTGGTTGACACGCTCTCTATAAGACATTTTATCGGAATGGCGGAAATAAGAGAAACTGGATTCAGTGCAATCTCTTTAATTCAACGGGATCTATCCGCGAATGCAATCCCTCTAATTCCAAGGGGTCTCACCGCGAACTGCACATTCCATAACAACAACAACGAACTTAAGTGGGGTTTCACCACGAGCAGCTCATTCTTAACAACAACGATACATGCTCGAACACCGAAAGACTGAAAGGAGCTTTTCATGTGACAGGAACAGTCACACAGAAGTCTATGTAGTGACGACCGAAACAACAGCCAGGAAAAGTATATTTGACCACGTTCTTCTTCTTGAAGGCCTTCTTCCAGGCAGATTGCTGAGAACTTCTGCAAGAAGAAGGACTATCATGACTCACTGATTTAGCAGCAACAAAGAGACCAAGACTATGCAAATTAGTTAAAGTATTGGTTGTGTACTCTAGCAGATAGTGCCTAATAAAGGTTGTTGGACAGGCCCAACAGCCGCCTGTTGACACACCACCAGCACAGCGCAGAGAGCGCACTACATGTCTGACCTGATTGGCTTTATCTGACAACCTCTTTTACATTGCATCAGCACGTTCTTATAAAATATCTTCATATGCTAACAAGACGACCTTCTTGATATAGTTAGATATAGATGCTTTAACAAAATTCACTGTGCTACTATGCATGAAAGATATAAATAGACGAAGCAACTTGCTACAATAGGCACTTGATCGTTTTGCATATCTGGATTATACGTCAACGGGGCAGAGCGACGCTGTGTCAACACTGCCACGTGATTTCACACCCGGCAATGTTATTATTATTATTATTATTAATATTATTATTTACAGTTTTTATATTGCGTTCATTAAGCAACGCAACTGAGTGCACAACGTATATAAAATAAAACACTCATATAAGTCATAACTAGTTGTAAATAAAAATGTTTTAGGTGCTCTTTTTAAAGAACCATACGACGGCTCGTTACGAATACTGTTCGGCAAAATATTCCAAAGTGTGACCAACAACACTAAAAGCACGTTCACCATATCTATTCCTGGTTTTAGGCTCATAGAGGCATGATGCGCTAGAAGACCGTAACGATTTCACTGATGAACAGACACGAATCATATCACACATATAGCCAGGGGCCTGATATGTAATGCTTTATGAAAAAGCGATAAAATCTTAAACTGAGAACGCTGTCTCATCGGAAGCCAGTGAACGTTACATAATAAACTAGTAAGACTGGTATCCCTGTCTCTTTTTACACCCATTACGGTTGATATCAGAATTTGCTTAAATATAATCAACTCCTTGGTCTTATCTAAAAAAGACGATAATGGTTTTTGGACCACTTGACTGAGAGAGTTATGCAAAGCATTACTTCTCCACGGCGCTTCCCCGACACCTGCGCAACAAAGAAAACATTGCAGTGTAAGTAATTTGTCCGTAATAATAGAGCAATGGCAGAGTGGAGAACTGAGACACTTCAAAATTAGAGACAAATCCCAAGAACCACTGTTCTGTCGGCCGCTCCAATTGAAAGGACCTTAGTCAATCCGACAACACATCACAGGCACACAAATTTTAGCCAGACGAGCCCTTTAGGATGAACATGAGAGCTAAGCAATATGTCATAATCGATCTAACTGAATAACTCCTAACCTCAAAAAGGTAAAGAAATCGATCGATGCCTTTGTTTCGAAAAGTCTCCAATGCGACATCCCCTGAATTACACTCTGAGAAAAACCCTTGTTTTTCATAAAGGAAAGCTTACGTAAAACAGACTGAGCTAAAACAACTGAGAATATGGGTGGCAATACGCCCAATGAAACTGCCACAGACGGCTATACTCAGTTGAATTCGAAGACTGCTGACGCAAGTTAATTGCACCAGCAAAGGAAATCACAGCAAAGGAAAGCACAGTTATGGAAGATTGGGAGCCACCAGCAACAGATGTTTTTCGTTTTCTTGCCAGATCTTCATGAGAGCTTTCAACATCAGATAGGACGGTGAACAACGCCACTTTAAGCCAACGACACACTAACGCATCGATCACAAATCACAAATACAGCTAAGACGCGCACATCGGGAGACGATGATTGACGCGCTTTGCAAAAACGTATTGCACATTCGTGTTCCTTTCCATTGTCAAATCACTATATAACAGATAAAAGACAGAATGAATGAACTCATGCATAGCAGGTATCGACCTAACAATGCGTGTCTCCATTGTCGATGCAATGGCCACCTGATAGGGGGGTCAACTAGATAAACCCTGATGATGAAAGAGTGACCTAAGGTCTAGGTTTTCTTAAGTTGATAGACACATCTGTACTCGATGCTTCCAGAACAATCACACCTACTAGTGACAAAGTCTGTTGTGAGACCGACGACACACACTCGATCACGTGATCGTAACTCTTTCTAGCATAACCATAATTTTGAGTGTTTCACATAGAAAAAAAATGAACCCCTTCTTAAGCTATATACCCTTTACAAAGCCAGGGGAAACCTCGTAATGTGACACAAGAGTGATGCCGATAGAATGTCTTTGATGCAACTACCAGACACACTGTCGAGATGGTGTATCTGCTACATACTCCGCCACTGTGACCGCCACGTGGACAACTCACAGAACTCACTGATGTACCAGAGGTAGTGTCAATTCACTGCAACACGCGGTTGCAACTTTTTTTACAAGGAATCGATCACGTGGACCACACTAATGTTCTTGGTGGCCGTGAAGCATTTACCTATAAAAGGCCGGTTTGAAAAACCCAGAACTACCACGTGTAGGAATCAGCAAAGTCAGCAAACTGTAATCCGTAAGCCAAACAAGATAAATATAAGATAATAATAATAAAATAATATCCAGAAAGTATGCAACTCATGTTAAATTATATCGGATAGGTAAACGATAGGTAGCCTACTAAAGTTGGTGCCCACCTGTCGCATAGCGTAGCCATGTGCTACACCGCATTGCCCAGAAACAAGACCATGGTGCAACTGCACTGCGTCGAGTCGGTAACAGGGCAGTCATGTTTTGGGCAAGTTGACATGCTGTAGCTGCAGATTCGATATGCGCTTGAAAGTCTATTTCGTGGCCTTCTTCTTCTTGTAAGGCTTCTTTCAACAGACTGCTAGGGAATCCTCCAAGAAGGAGGACTATTATGAATCACTGATTCAGTAGCCACAAACGGGTCAAGACTTCGGAGATTATTCAACGCATCAGTTGTACACTCTTGCAAATAGCACTTATTAAACGTGTTAGGCGAAGCCCATCACCCAACCTGTAATAAGCCGTACATCGACACACCACTAGCGCTGCGTAAAGAATGCGCCACATGTCTGACCTGATGCGCTTCGACAATTGCTTCTAAATTACATCTTCATGCTCCTTAATTACATCATCATACGCTGACAATATGATTTTCTTAATATAACTAAAAGCTTTGAACAAGTCTACTGTAATACTACGAAGGAAAGATATAAACAGACGACGCTGCAACGTGCTGCGATAAGTACCCGGCCGTTTAACGTACGCGCGTAGCAGGGAGACGGAGCATAACGACCCTGTGTTGAGACCGTCATGTGACCGCACCTCCGGAAAGGATGGTATCACAATCTGCTTAAACGTCCCCAATCCCCTAGTCACAATATGCGTCTTATCCAAAAAGGACGGCAATGGTTTCAGAACCACCGCCTCCCACGAACCGTTGACCTGACTAACAGAGTTCTGTAATGCGTGTATTACACCGTGGCGTTTGCCCCAAGCCAACGCCACGAGAAACACGCACTTTGGGTAGACAACTTGTCAGAAACGATATATTGATGGAAAAGTGACGATGCCAGATACTTCAAAACCAGTGGCAAATCCCAAGGCACCACTGTCCTATCCACAATAGGTCGATCAAACTGAAAAGACCCAACCAATCCGCCAAAACTTCACAGGATGACAAATCATAACCGGATGCTCGCTTCAAAATAAATGTGAGAGCCGAGCGGTAAGTCACAATCAATCTAACCGACACCCTTCTGACTTCAAAAAAATACAGAAAAAGTCGGCAACTGCCACTGCCGTAGCAGCCACGGGAACGATACCCCTGTCGAGACACCATGACTCGAACAGACGCCAATGTGGCAAGTACACCTTGTTCGTAGAGTCCGTACGAATTCTGTCCATTCTCTGCACTACTCGCTGACAGAACTCCTTAGACTTCAAGAAGGAAAATTTATGCACCAAAGTTTCAGTCGAAACAACTGGGGATTTGGATGATAATGATCCAAGTGACTCTTCCAGGGGAATGGGAAGAGTCAAGACGGTAACCGCACGGTAACTACATCAAAAGAGGAAATCAAGGCAATTCTGGAAGATCGGGAGCTAACAGCAAGAGACAACAGGGCCTCTCGTGCCATACCTTTGTAAGAACATTCATCATGAGAGACGACGGTGGAAACGCAAACAACACCTGCGTAAGCCGCTGACACAACAACGCATCGATTGCTATTGCCGCCACATCCGCACACCGGAAAACGATGACTGAGACGATTGGCAAATAGAATCGACCTGAGGTGGACCCCACTGAGACTGGGAAGCAATTCAGCGAATCTTGTAATCTGCTAACGCACACTCGGTGTGAACAACCTGACCCATCCGAGAAGCTAAGTCCGCGAGAACATTCAGACTGCCTGCACTGTGAGAGGGCTGAATGAAAAAAACGGCAATCGGGAACAACTAACGGGACCTGCGTGGTGAAAAGAGGCAACGTCGGTGAACGTGTACCGTCTTTCTTGGACAACTAAGACACCAGCTCTGATTGTCTGAGAAACTGAACCACGTGATCGTCGAGACACTTTACCAGAATTTGACAAGCTATCAAAACCTCCTTCACTTTCAGCCCATTGATATGAGACCCATAGGCCAACGACCCGTACACGTACGACTCTGGAAACAGACATCCCATCCGCTGCAAGAAGCGTCCGTCTGCACTTGCCTGGATGGAGCTGGAAGAGAAAAAAGGCACACCGATCAAAAGATTGGGTTGACACGACCACCAGTCTAGATCCGTGACAGCCAGCAAAGAAAGCCGTATGCGATTATCAGGCAACCTGCCTCGCCGCAAAAGCTTCAAGATGAAAGCTTGAAACTCCAGGAAATGACACCTGGCAAGTTCGACCGTCTTTCCCATTGCCATTAACAAAACTAGAAATCACTCTAATTAGGACACCCGAGGCTTGGGTGTAGACACGACAATAAGACATTACCCGACCTTTGTGAGACAGGAAGGCCCGACTGAAAAAAAAACACATGAGTACCTGTAGGCATCTTTTTATAGCCTTCTTGTCTATGAGATCTTGAATCATTGTTTGCAACCCAAATTGCCTCTCTGGTTTGTGTACGTACGTCGTGACCAAAGAAGGATTGGAAAGTTGGACAAGCGGTTGAAGGATTTGACAACCTGACCTGTCTCTTGCAAACGGTAAGGAGTACCCTCAGGGCAACCACCGGACTATGTTTTTGGTAGCTCCTAATAATTGCCAGGGTTGCCAAATATTCCTTAGCCTTCCCCCTACGGACACATTTACATTCGATTTGCTAAACTAACCAACCTATTCGTCAGAGAACCCTAAAGTACCTGACAGAGATCGTCGCGCAATCTGTGCCAAATACTTTGATTTTTTTGTTGTTTTTTTTTAAGTCGGGGCAAGCCCTATTTTTACATCTGGGTTGTCCTCTTTATTTAACTAATAAATCGAACAACAACATATAAACTAACAAATGAAGATGAGGTTTAAGGATTAAATATACAGGAGATCGACGTTACAGACAACACTTAAGGTGTAACTTGTTTTAAATTTTATATTTAACATTTATAGAAATATAAAGAAGTATATGCATACATATAAACACACATTAGAAACACACGTAGATTTACCACATATACTATGGAAACATCCATGCGTAGACAGACTTATATTTACACTTACACACATATATTTATATATGTATATTGAACTATAACTTTTTACTTTACTTTCTTTTTTGTAATTTGTTATTCAGTTAGTTACAATTACCTATACTACAAAAAGTTAAATAGCAATATTGTAGTTTTTATTATTTAGTGGATCAAAAATGAACGAAAAACATGCCCAGAATGCATATTTTGTTATTTTGCCCCCACTTCCCCACCCCCTCCCGAATAAACCCACAGACATTTGGTTGGCAAAAAGGAAAAAGAAAAGCTTGGTAACATCAAAATTTACTTTGATTAGTTGCTACCGCTACTTAGGAGTGGTTGTCTACTTTTTTAGTCTAGCATGTGTTTCTTGAGTCGACAACTACACCAGATGTGGTCTCTGCTTCGGCCATGCTTCGGCTTCCTGTAAGCGCTTTGCGTATCAATGCATCCCGCGATTTGATTCGCGCAGCTTCAATGACAATCAAGTCTAATTGTCCATCAATAGGACTAAAACACAGCTTTCGTGCATCCTCTGTATTGGCGTTCGGGTGCGGCAATACTTTATCTCGCCTAAGAACCACGAACGATGCGATCACATAGTCCTCCGGCGTCATGATCCGTTTCGAAACATGGTTTTGCCCAGAATGAGACATTGTCGAAGGCACAGTCTGAGTAATCACCAACGGAGCAGGGTGCGAGGTCGTAGTTGCGACAATAAACTAGTTGCGACAGAATCTGTGACACGACTTGGCTGTATATAGCAGGTGTAGCAGTCACAAGACAAGTTCCCATGAAATATGTCATATCGACTTGTCGATCGATGAAGTAAACGCCCGACGTAGACAGAGAAGTATCCGGTAGAGACTCACTTTAAGTGTCCTGGGTTGTCCCGATCCACCTCGTATCAACATTTGATCTGTCCACAGTGGACAATGCAGTAAGAGAAAGACAGAGGCAGAAGACTTGTCACCCATAGACCGCTTGCTACCCTTTGCCCAAACTCTGGCAATCTCCCTCTGCTGCAAGAGGAGTGAAAAAAATCGAGACATCCAGATGCACACACTGGTCGCAGCGGTTATCTGAAGTGCAAGGCTGTATATCCCCCAGCGTCGTAGACACACAGTGCACCTTGAATGTGTATCCCCTGCCGCTTGATATGGGCACAGGAATCGGGAATCGTCAGTATGTCTACAAGCAAACAAACTCTATACGTATAATGTTATCACTGACGATGATACATAAAACATTTTATATTAATGATAAAAGACGAAATCAATGCGTATAAATCATTAAAACTGCTTTGAAAATAAATCATAAGATGCACTACACGGCCTAATTGTCATTACCCGTCAGCGCAGCAAGTATCACGTGATCGCGTTGTCGCATCTGCGACCGCAGCAACCTGTCGCAAACACGGGTCGTAACCGTCACGGCCGTTTCAGCGACGACCCGGCACAATCACGGGTCGTACCAGATACGATCCGGCCTTGTGATAGTAACTCGTGCAAATCACGTATCATGCAAATCACGTATCGTGCCAATAATGTATCGTAACAAACCCGACCCGGCCTTTAGTCAAATCGTAACAGTCACGCATTGTGACAAACTGGACTCGAAACACAGAAAATTCGCTGCCACAGCAAGCCGTCACAAACACGACCAGTGACAACAGCGAGTCGCTGCAAGCACGACTCGTGACAACAGCGACAAGTCGCCACAAACACGACTCATGACAACAGCGATTTACCAGTTGACTCGGCCGTCACTGCTACTGGTCGTGATGAGAGCAACTGCTGCCTGCTCGACTTATGTCTACACCGTTCTTTGTTGTACCCGTCACTGCCACGGGTCGTAACAAATACGACATATCCGACTGCAAGGGAAAAATCCCGCGCTAAACTTGATAACAGCGAATCGCTGCAGACACAACTCGTGACAACAGCCACTTACCAGTTGGCGTGGTCGCAACTGCCACGAGTCAAGGTGTGCCAGGGGTCGTAATAACGAAGCCATACCAGACTGCAAGGAAAAACTCGTGCTAACCTGGCAACCCGTCGCAGGCACGAGTTGTGAAAATTACGAGCGTATCAGCGACGACCCGCCACAACTACAGCGAGTCGCTGCAAACTCGATCCATGAACACAGCGAGACGCCTCAGGCACAACTCCTGAGCACAGCGAGTCGCTGCAAACACGACCCGTGTACAAAGCAAGTCGTGGAAAACACGACCTGTGGTGACAGCGAGGGAAACAACCCCATGTTGACCTCGAACCATGACATGTGATCGATGCTATCACCATGTTAGTTGTGATAGCATCGATCACAGTGTCGAGTTGTCGTACCCGCTACAGGTACGACGCCGCTGTGACGACCACATGATCGATTCTTCACCGAGTCATATGTGGACAGAAGCGGCTACACTACTCCATACCGTGATAAAACGTCACAACAGTAAATGTTCGCGTGTTTATCAACAGAAAGAGAGTTGTCGCAGTATCGAGGCAATGGAAGTCGAAACTTCTCAATCCCAAGATAACTGCGTGTCCGACCACCCTACACTGCCCTCTTGCTGGCAGAAGGAAAGAAGGACGGTGGAAAGCTGAAACTTTCCTGTTTGCAATGCAAATTCTTTGCTGACCATGAGACAAACCTTCGAAAATCGCCCAGAAACCATTTCACTGTCTATTACACACAACCAACATTACGTTCCGATGGCAGGAAGCATTTACCGAACGAAAGCCGGTCTGACAAAACCCAGAACTATCAAGTGTAGGAATCAGCAAAGTCAGCAAACCGTTCAAAACGTACACGTAGCAAGAAAACTTACAATAAACGTAGAGGTAATATCAAAGATAAATAATATCCAAATTCCATTTAATCATTTTCACTGTAACAAAATGTCACCGAAGAAAAATCTCCTTTATGTGGATCGTGATAAGTTGAGAATGGTTCGATCACATGACAGGAACTGCAGAGATTCTGACTGGTTGGCGGGTCGACAGGCAATGTAAACACAGCAACAGGTACCTGTTAAGGGTATCCATGTGGGGCTGTGTGTACCACAAATTTTGTTATTATTATAGATCGCGACAACCAATGTTTAACACATTGGAAAACCCGTAACAAATTGCAGTTCTCATGTGAAATTATGTAAACAGGATTGCGACCGAACGCCGTTATATTGTCATCAAAAACCACACGATTGATAATGACAGAGTTAAAAATGCCATGGGAGGAAAACATAGAAACTGTCAATGAAAGAAAAAGAGCAAAATATGTGACAAACTAACAAAAACGTACGAAGGAACGGGATGGTCAATTCAGTGTGTGCTAATCGAAACAGAATGCATTATTATGACCTATATTCCAGAGGCGAAAGATTAGCTAACTGCCGAGGCCAGCCGTTTGAATGATCTGGATATTAATCCCACAAAACCAACAAAAGGAGAACGGTGCTTCACTGAAGACGAAAGAAGATGGCAAGCAGGACTTAACACCCAACCTGTAAAATAGACTAGGACAAAATAGATTTCTTTATTTTGCCGTTAGCAATAACAGCTGATTCACTGGAGAAGGAATTGCCCCTCAGTGGCAGAGCTCTGAGCTGATATTTCCATGGTTATAGGTTTGAATCGGGCCAGTCATGGATGCTGAAGTATTTGATGTGTGCTGTAAGACCAACTGTCGTAACAGAAACGAGTATGCTATATCTATCATGATATAATCAGCCGTTGCTATTGTTTTTTAAACATAAATATGATGCAAGCACTTGTAACATTACGGCTAAAATATTTTAGATAAAAGTAAATCGTTTGCATGATCAATTTTATTATTATTATAATTACTACCGGGGGTTTCCGAAAAAAGCCCAGGGCTTCTATTTGGAAACTGGCCAATTTCAGGCCCTCATTTAGAAACCAAATAGAAGCCCCGGGGCTTCTATCAGGAAACATTTTCCTAAATAGAGCCCCGGGGCTTCTATTTTTTAGATGGGCGGGATTGTCGATAAGTTTTTATTGAAAAAAAAAGAAAATTTGCCATCACTCTCTTATTTAATCGCTACTGCTGCGGATATCCGCACAAAAAATAACAAAACACACAAAAAAACAACAGTAACTAAAAAAAAAGTCTGGTAAAGTGGGGGGTTGCCTTGTGCGAAGCACAGTATTCAGCAACGACGTAGAACGTGTCCAGGGGTTTGCCTCACATCAAAGGATTAAGTGCACCGTGTCTGCGTTGCGAGTAAACACGAGTTCTAAAAAGACTTGCAGGGAAGGAGGGGCAACATCACGCCGCCCGTTTCAGTACTCCGTCCTTGATATTTCCAGTAATGCTCCGGAGTAAAGGTCACAGTGGAGAGGGGGTTGTCTGTTCGCCTTGTGCAAAGCACAGGATTAAGCAACGACGCAGAACATGTTTAGGGACTGCCTCATATTAAAGGATTAAGTCACCGTGTCTGCATTGCGAGTAAACACGAGTTCTTAAAAGACTTGCAGGGAAGAGGGAGGGGGGGCTTTTATTAGGAAGCGATTTTTCAGGTGTTTATTTTAACTCCAAATAGAAGCTCCGGAGCTTCTACTGGGAAACAGTTTCCTAATAAGAGCCCCGGGGCTTTTATATGGGGGGAGCTTCTTTTCGGAAACTCCCGGTATTATTATCATTGTTAATGATATCATCATCATTAAGTACTTTTTAATGAACAAAGTCGAGTAGATTGCTTAGAAACTGTAAAGAAAAGTAAGAAAACTTCATTTGCTCAGTTAGGACATCATTTTAAATAGAAATATCTACTCAGCAAGTAAATAGTACACTTTTGTTTATTACTATACTTTTTGAGGTGCTGAAATTATTACCCTATTATTCTTTTCCTTATTTATTTTATTTGGGATTTTCGTTACATATAAACATTAATAGCAGGGGTAGATTGTCTGTGTTAGCTATGTATGTTCTGGATACGTGCCCTCATCTCCCTATTTAGGTTTGGGGGATTTGGATAGGTATCCAGAACAGTGAGTCTGTTTTGTATACGTATCTAGAGAATACAGTCTGTTATGGATACGTATCCTGAACACACAGTCTGTTTTGGATAGGGTTGGTATACATGATAGAAAGAAATTACAGACTGACCGGTAGTAACGTCATGAAGTCACGTCACATGCTTTGGTTATGTATGCTCTGGATACGAATCCAGAACATACACGTATGTTCTGAATAGGGTCAAAATGGTATAATTGATAGAAAAAACTCTAGACTGACCGGAAGTGACGTGATGAAGTTACGTCATCTGTTTTGGCTATGTATGTTCTAGATAATATCCAGAACAGACAGTCTGTTCTGGATAGGGTTGGCATAAATGATAGAGAAAACTGGTTGCCATTGTTGTTGTGACAACAACAGTTGTTGCCATTGTTGTTGCTGTCGTGGTTGTGAAAGCAACAGTTGTTACCATTGTTGTTACTGCCATTGTTGTGGTAGCAACAGTTGCTACCATTGTTGTTACCGTTGCTGTTGTCATGTATATATATTGCCATCCAAAGACTTTTTTGTAATTTGAGAACTGGATGTGGAACCGAAAGGGTGTATCAATGTAACTTACCATTGGCCACAAAGTCTTAAAACGCACTTAATGCATGCACACACTTCAGAAGTGAACGGTTGCGACCGTGTAGAAGGAGAATGGGAGGTAGAAATAAAAATCCTATAAAAATGCCTGTCATGGAAACTTTAGATGAGTCTTCTATGTAAAGTCAAAGCGTCAACATGGCTGAAAAGAATGAACATGCTTGTATAGAATATGGTGCGTTATACAACAGCCAGGAAGCTTTGTTCAAACATATGAAACATTGTTGCGAGATTGACAATGACAGCAGTTCTGAAAGTGACTCAAAAACAGATTCAGTTTGATGTGATATGGTCCAAAAAGTATATGATGACCATGATAACAAATGTCAAGAAAATGTTTTAGAATATGAAGAACAAAGGCTGGAAGATGCACGTGAAAGAGCAAGTGATAACCTTCGACCTATAAGTAAAGCAACTGTTTATGAAACTATTCAAATATACCCAACGTGAACATTATCAAATCATTTTAGATGACTTTAATTGGTTTGTTAATGAAAAACATTATGAGTATTCAAAAGCACTAAAGACGACTATAAGAAAAAACGATGCATTCTTTGAAGAGCTTCTAGATGAGGTGGAGAATGATGAAGACAGCGACGAAAGTGATGTGGATGAGGACAATGAGGTGAAAGATTGAAACAGATGAAGAACAATAGATTTATTTGACTAAGCTTTATAATAAAGACTTTTTAATTCATCAAATGTTGCAATGTTGTTATTGATTTAAGCGCTGTTGTCAAAGTGTATTAATAAAACTATTCAATATATGTCTTGCTTTTTCATGTGTAAATGCAGTTTCAACGTTCTTCACATATGAAATTGCAAAATTCAGTTTACTCTCCATTAAAGCCGTTAAACCCAACAGTTTTAATTTTTTTTATTAAATGATGTTATCAATAACGTCATCACTAACGTTATTAATAAAAAACTTAAAATATTGCTGAATACTTTACTGTAAACATGGTTAAAATAGGTCCAGCTGTTTTGAAGTATTGCGCTGTTGAATATCTGTCTTATATATACCTCTATGACATCATTGATCACGTTTCAGGGGGTGGACGATAATAATAGGCTTGAAAGAAGTGGATATCAACAAAAAAAATGTGGGCGCACCTGCAAACTGTCAGATTGCTTCTACTTTTTAATGACAATCTGGAGTTTTCTGGTGCACCCACATCAATAAAAACAATAAAGTTTGTTTGTATGGTAGTGTATAATGCAATCTTTTAAGTGGTTAAAAATCAATAAATAGTGGTTAAGTGATTCATATTTACATATCAATAGAAGGTTTACTACGTGAATGAATGTTTTCATTTTAAATAAATATGGCAACGTGGAAAGAACCAACAGCCAAAAACAACCAACCACAACCAACAACAAACAACCAACAACAACCAAGACCAACAACAACAACCAACCACAACCAACAACCAACAACAAACAACTCACATAACCAACAATAACAACCAACCACAACCAACAACAACAACCAACCGCAACCAATAACCAACAACCAGCAACAGCCCACAACAAATAACAACCAACCAACAACAACAACAAACAACAACCAACCACAACCAACAACCAACAACACAATAATCAACAATCATCCACAACCAACAATACAACAATCAACAACCAACAACAACAACCAACCACAATCAATAACCAACAATAATCAACAACCAGCAACAACCAACAACCAACCAACGAAAAACAACAACCAACCACAACCAACAACCATGACAACAACAGCAACAAAAGAAGAACAATGGCAACAGAAATTACTTCATGGCGTCACTTCCGGTCAGCGATAATAATAGTTTTTTTTCTATCATTTATGTTAACCCTATCCAAACAGCAGGTTTCGCGCCAATGTATGTTTTCACGAGATGGTTGTAATATCGTGGAGTCAGTTCTTTTCTCAAACGTCTGATACGGATAAATATGCAAAAGTCATAAATTTTCCCACGGGGACGGGGTCAAAAACCAAAAATGTTCAGAATCGTCTGAAACGGATAAATATGCAAAAATCACAAAATTTTCCCACGGGGGGGGGGGGGGGTCTGACGACTAAGTCCTACAGGAGGTCTGACGGCTATATCCTGGGGGAGGGAGAGGGATGAGGGGGTTGGTCAGAACTCTCGTTTCTCAACTACTGGTGGGTAGGGCTTCTTGTTCCAGAACTCTCGTTTCTCAACTACTGGTGGGCAGGGCTTCAGTAATGACGTCATGATGACGTCATAATGATTGCGGTAGAACTGTCATTTCTCAACTACTCAGATCCCCCCTCAAACCTGGAGGGCACCTATCGAGAACATACATAGCTAAAACAGACACCCACCCCTACTCTTAATGTCCAATTTTCATGAATTTTAACTAAAGCCTTTGTATCTTTATATAATAGGAGCATTAACTGGAAATGCCCTTTTCAATTTTACTTTTTCAATTTTTGTTAAATAAATTATACATTAAAATGTAAAGAAGTTCATAGAAATAAGTACCTAAGGACACTTGCAGATTCATAGCAATGTTACTAAAGCCACATCCAAAATGATCTAATATTACAAAATCCAAAATATCAATACGCCAAAATATTGCTTCAGAGTTGAATAACCACATCTTAATTGATATGTCCTTTGATTATTTGGCACATTTTGCCATGCAAAGAAATCAGTCTTGATGTTAACTGGTTTGCATGGGTGTGTTATGGGCTTGCCATAAATGGTGATTTTTAATTGGTTCTCCGTTTTACATCAGGGACCATCCCAATTTTTCTTACAAATTGAGACTGCCAAATTCACAATACTATTTATATGTGGCAATCCCTGGCATTGTTTTATTCTATATGTATCTATTATTAAGTCCTTCTCTAAACGCATGCTTTGCCTGTACGTCATTTTCCATCAGAAGAAGTAATTAATAGGTTCCTAAAATGGACGGTTTGAAAATCTAAATTAGTTACAAACTTTACCGCATCGGGGCGCTTTAGAGAAAAACATCCGGTACATTGAGGGTAGTAAACAAACTTACTGGTTTTCACAGTATCTGCTGTCATTTAGCATTTAGATCAGCAGGTTGAAAGAGAGAGAGCAGTGTCATTGCATTTCACAGGGAAATAATTGACATCAACTTAACGTGTGCCTTTTAAATTAAAATCTGACAATTTTGCATAATGCATCGAGTCACTTTACGCCGTTTTGCTCGTTTGATTCATAATGAGTGGAGGAGTGTTTTGAAACACAGAAAAAGGAATATTTATTTAATCCATTCAAGAAACTGTACTGTCAGCTCGGTATTTCCAAGACATGACAACTTCGCAGACAGACATATTGGGGTTAGTCAAAATGATGCGCAGGAGATGTTGGATTCTCTGGGTATGCAGGTAGGTATATTTTCTTCGGATAACATGAGAGTAATTTGTTTTGAGTACGCAAATTCTACAAACTTATGCTACAAATACTTACAGAATGCGAAAATACTGTACAGAATGCGAACGCACGGCAAGGCAAGAACTAAATACTTTTGCATGATCCAGCCGTGCAACAAAATAAATTCCGCGTATTTCACGTTATTCGACTTATAGCCATTGACATCTATACCCAAGTGACTGTACTATAATCACTCAGCATAAGCCAAATCTCACTTTGGATGTTTCGAATAAAATACGCAAGAATTCTGAATTTCGACTGCGAGGGAGCCGAGTAAAAAATAAAAAAAATGATAGAAAAATATAGAAGAAAGATAGCAGAAGCAGCTCATGCTCGTAACATAAAAGAAATTAAAACTTAAAATTGATTGTTACACTTTTAATTAATTTTTAAAATAGCATACGGATTGTTAAACCAATTGATCTATGGTGCAAGAAAAATATGACATTTACGCGAAATCTCTATCATTTCTTTTTGCGCATTTTATTTGGAACGCCAAAAGTGTGATTTGGTTTATTCCATGCAGTAAAATATGTGTAAGTACGGAAGTTGCTTGGAATCTTACCCTGAGCATTTTGGTATACTTGAAACTTGTACCTTAGAACTTTTGCAACTTACGGTTTTCTAAGTGCATATTCTGAACATTCTCCGCGGCTTCAAATTTTACAATATCGCAAAAAAAAAATTATTAAATCCAGTTCATTGAGCAGTTTTGTTGTATGCTTTCTTTTAGTGCGTAACATGTAATTCTTATGGTCTTGTTTTGCACGAGAATCACCGATAGAAGTTTTATCTTAGATATTTCTAAAAAAATAGTTTAAGCAAGGAAGGAATAGTGAGTTGTAGAAGATAAGCAAATCATGTGAATAAAATATGTAACTAGCTTTGTGCACAACAGCTACATTTTGATAATTTATCGATAACCGTGTCAATTTGCTCCCCCTGTACAATTTTTCATCTGTCAGAATACCTAAAACCTTAATGGTGTGCACTCATTCAGTATTTGCGTTGTTTATGAATGTTGCATTGTAATCCTTGACGATCCTAGTGAAAATCGTGTAATTTGTCTTCACATTATTTGAAGGTAATTGATTTACATTGATCCACACAGGTAATTTATTCAATTCCAAACTGGTTCACACATGCGGCAGTGTTGAACTTCAAAGAATATTTGTAACCAACTCAAGTTTGTCAAAATCTGATCAGCACAAGAGGTTATCAAAACCCGCACCAAACTCACGCTAATTAGTTTAAAAATGTAATTGAAACGCCCAGCGATGACCTTTAATGACTTCTCAAGGTCACTAAGTTCTAGTCAGCGCGAGGGGTCATCCATGTGAACACTCAAATCAAGTCGCAATTTTGTCAATTTTTGACTGATTTGAAAAAGAAAATGACGTTGCGCAACTTCAGAATACACGTGTATATATTTTCACTGCACAAGGTTGCATATAGCTAGGATAAATAGTTTCGGTGAACTTGCGTGGAAAGTCACCCAAGTGCTACAGTACAGTTATCTTAAAGAAATCACAATTTTTGACAATTCACTGTGCAAGGTAGCATAGGCCATATTTTTCAAACCGGTAAAAAATTGCCAAAATGGCGACTTGTCAAAAATTGCCAGTTTTTAGATAACTGTAATGTAAGACTCAGATGGTTTCCACGCGAGTTCTCCGAAACTATTTACCCTAGGCAACCTTGTACAGTGAAAATATATATATTGAAGTTGTACAACCTCGTGTTATTTTTCAAATCGGCCCAAAATTGCCAAAATGGCGACTTGTCAAATTGTGATTTTGAGATAACTGCAATGTAAGACTGGTGCTTTCCAGGTGAGTTCTCCGAAACTATTTATCCTAGGCATATGCTACCTTGCACAGTAAATAGGTACATATATTGAAGTTGTGCAACGTCGTATTATTTTTCAAATTGGTCAAAAATTGCCAAAGTGGCGCCTTGTTGTGTCCGTTTGTGATCTGCGCCTTTGACGATGGCTTGTTTTCACTAAATTTTCGAAATGTGCGTTTTGCAGAAATACCCCTTTGCTGACAAACACTATAAACAGGCAAGTGTACCGATGTCGTAATAATATACCGCAAACATTGTTCCTTGAAAAATTCATTTGTAAAGATGTTGTCTGCAAGTGTTGTTAATGTAGGACAAATTCTAATGGGTGTATTAATCGTAGGAAAGAGACCATGACCAAAAGATAAAATTTTCCATCTCTTTATGAGCCTTATGTTGTAATAAATCGAGCCTAACGTCAGTGAGAGATGTTTTTATACAACTCAAGACATTATTAATATACTCAATAAACCTCTCATTATTTGAACCGGGTTCTGCATACCGATGAAACCGAAATGTTATTACTTTTTTTTTTTTTACAATAATTAACTCAAGTGTGGTACATTCTGAAACTTCATCCACTTCACAACAGAATCCAGCTGCTTGTTAGCAATGAACTCTTTTTGCACATAAAGAAATGCGTAGATACACCATCGCCTCTTTTCGAACTTCGCGGAGCGTTTCACATCTCATAATCTACAAGACAGAAATCATTTTCCAGCCAGTTCTCTGAAAGTGAAGTGACGTGATTTTTAGGCCCCAACCCTACAGGGTTGGGGGCCTATAGACTTGGGGTGTCTGTCTGTCCGTCTGTCCGTCATCGCTTTTTTGTACAAGCGATATCTCGAGAACGCAGAGGCCTAGAGACTTGATGTTGGGCTCATTTGAAAGGTCTCGACTTGTAGATGTGCCTTTTGGCTATTTTGGCCAAATTCGATCACGTGATCTTGGCCAAATTGGCCAAAAACGCAAAAAATCGACTTGTGTTTGTACAGGCGATATCTCGAGAACGCAGAGGCCTAGAGACTTGATGTTAGGCTCATTTGAAAGATCTCGTGTTGTAGATGTGCCTTTTGGCTATTTTGGCCGAATTTGATCACGTGATCTTGGCCAAATGGGCCAAAAAACGCAAAAATCGACTTGTGTTTGTACAGGCGATATCTCGAGATTGCAGAGGCCTAGAGACTTGATGTTGGGCTCATTTGAAAGGTCTCGACTTGTAAATGTGCCTTTTGGCCATTTTGGTCGAATTCGATCACGTGATCTTGGCCAAATTGGCCAAAAACGCAAAAAAAAATCGACTTGTCTTTGTACAGGCGATATCTCGTAAACGCAGAGGCCTAGAGACTTGATGTTTGGCTCATTCGAAAGGTCTCGACTTGTAGATGTGCCTTTTAGCCATTTTGGCCAAATTAGATCACGTGATCTTGGCCAAATTGGCCAAAAACGCAAAAAATCGACTTGTGTTTTTACAGACGGTATCTCGAGAACGCAGAGGCCTAGAGACTTGATGTTGGGCTCATTTCAAAGGTCTCGACTTGTAGATGTGCCTTTAGGCCATTTTGGCCAAATTTGATCACGTGATCTTGGCCAAATTGGCCAAAAACGCAAAAAATCGACTTGTGTTTGTACAGGCGATATGTCGAGAACGCAGAGGCCTAGAGACTTGATGTTAGGCTCATTTGAAAGATCTCGTGTTGTAGATGTGCCTTTTGGTCATTTTGGAAGAATTTGATCACGTGATCTTGGCCAAATGGGCCAAAAAACGCAAAAATCGACTTGTGTTTGTACAGGCGATATCTCGAGAACGCAGAGGCCTAGAGACTTGATGTTGGGCTCATTTGAAAGGTCTCGACTTGTAGATGTGCCTTTTGGTCATTTTGGCAAAATTCGATCACGTGATCTTGGCCAAATTGGCCAAAAACGCAAAAAATCGACTTGTGTTTGTACAGGCGATATCTCGAGGACGAAGAGGCCTAGAGACTTGATGTTGGGCTCATTTGAAAGGTCTCGACTTGTAGATGTGCCTTTTGGCCATTTTGGCCAAATTTGATCACGTGATCTTGGCCAAATGGGCCAAAAACGCAAAAAATCGACTTGTGTTTGTACAGGCGATATCTCGAGAACGAAGAGGCCTAGAGACTTGATGTTGGGCTCATTTGAAAGGTCTCGACTTGTAGATGTGCCTTTTGGCCATTTTGGCCAAATTTGATCACGCGATCTTGGCCAAATTGGCCAAAAACGCAAAAAATTGACTTGTGTTTGTACAGGCGATATCTCGAGAACGCAGAGGCCTAGAGACTTGATGTTGGGCTCATTTGAAAAGTCTCTCGACTTGTAGATGTGCCTTTAGGCCATTTTGGCCAAATTCGGTCACGTGATCTGCTAAATTTTGGGGGTAAAAAAAGATTTTCCGCCAGCCAGTATCATTGTTTTTCAAAGTTTTGAGCAGAAGTAGGACATTTATTTTTCTTGGCCTAAACTGGCCAACAGGTTCAAAACCATAGACGACCCCTTACAATTTTGGGGGCGTTGGGGCCTGTTAGTGTTCACTGAATACTTGTTTTTCTGAACTTGAAGAGGTGTGTTTTAATTTTTGCAAAAATTTGTCTTTAGGCCTGTCACGTTAAAGGAATCAAAGAAAATGCGTTTACATTTTTTTATCTTTGAATTAAACTGAGTTTCGGTTTGATACATAAATTTATAATTAGGGAAACGGAGTGTCTAACTTTTATCGGTATAATAAAACGGTGTTTAGTTAATCTTATGATTATTAAACGTCAAAACACTGTATGAAACCGGAGATTAAGAATGCTCGAGGGGATTAATTTGTCGTGAAGCCACATACAAAGAGATGTAATTACCGGAGATGCAACTATTCCAAATCACTACTCAAATTTATTGCTCCAAACTACTACTCCAAAGTTCTCATGAGTAAATGGACAGGGTAACGTGCATCATCCGCATTCATTGTAGAATTGTGGATTAGACTTTTTAACCATAATTCCCCTTTTTATGTACTTAAATACTCTACTATGTGCTATTGAATTTATAGGAAATGCATTATTTATGTAAATAAACGCGTGCTTGGGTGAAAAAAACTAGTTTTTCTACATTTCAAGAAAAATAAATATTAAAATTAAATGAACAAAAAATTGTAAAAAAAAAAAAGTTGGGCGAAAAAACCAGATTCTGCCAGATTTGGCCAGATTGGGTGACATTAAGAGATTTTGCCTTGCTGGCAATTGCCTGGCCGGCCTAATCTTGCCAATCTCATTAATTTGAAATGAGAAATTGAACGGGAAAAGAAATTTTAGTTTATTTGAATACCTCAGATAAATAAGAATGTGAAATTATTGAAATTGCATTTATTTTTGTATAAATTCAAACTAAACCCATAAAGAGAAAATAGAACTAAGCACTTAATGCAAAGGAATCTTAAACAAAAACCTCATTTTTTAGACGGAACACAAATGGCTTTATCATGTGTTGATATAAGTAATATTTTGTTGATTTACATTACATTACCGGGAGTGTACATGACTTTAAAATAAGAAGCAAACACGAGCCTGTAACGCCGAAAGTTGAAACTTGAGGCCATGGGCTGTTTCACTTTCGTGTTCTCCCTGTAATTTTAGAGATCATAGAACCCTCACGTTGAAAATAAAATATCCGGGCCTCAGACCAGGAGCCCATGGTCAATAAGTAAACGTCTCTCCTTAAACATTACCATAAACATTCTTTTTTCATTCCCCACTGCTAGAACCCGTTGGGCATATATGCGATCGACCGCGTGTCGGTCGGGTCGGTCGGTCGGTCGGTCTGTCATCAAGAGCTTGTTAACACGATAACTTAAAAACTGCTGCAAGGATTTTAATGAAACTTAGTATATCCTTCTATGGGAACAAACACAGATCGATATTGTAAATGGGCTAGGTTCATCCAAGGAAAATGGACCAGCTGGCTAACACGATATCTCAAGAACAACTGCAAGGATTTTAATGAAATATGGTGTGTAGCTTCTGTGGGCACTAACAAGGATTGTAAATGGGTTACGTTGGCCCAACGATAATGAACGAATGGGCTTTAAAATTTACCAAATCCTGGAAATAATTCAGCATCGGAATGAGTTTGTTAACACGATATCTCAAGAGCAACGGCAGGGATTTTAATGAAACTTGGTATGTAGATTCTATGGGCACTAGCAAGGATCGGTATTGTAAATGAGTTAGGTTGGCCCAAGGAAAATGAACAAAATGGACTTTGAAATTTACCAAATCCTTCAAATTATTCAGCATCGGAATGAGTTTGTTAACACGATATTTCAAGCACAACTACAGGGATTTAAATGAAACTTGGTTTGTAGCTTCTATGTGAACAAACACAGATCGGTATTGCAAATGGACCAGGTTCGTCCAAGGAAACTGCACCAACTGGACTTGGAAAATTTCAGCTCTTGATTGACTACTGATCGTGTTTAACTGATTGAGGGGGGGGGGGGGGGGGGGGCTATGGGGAATACGTGGGCTATGCACACTGCTCTAGTTTTCAATAAAAAACTTCAAATTTTATGGAAAGCTGCAGAATGTGAAATTGGTAATACTGTTTTTAAGAATTTGTAATCAATTAAAAACATGTAATTGGGGTTTAAAAATCGAACTTATTACATGAATGAACTGTTAACACATTCTTGCAGAAACATATACTTTAATGCTGCAAAGCAAACTGACTGAGCTTTAAACTACAAAAACTACAGACTTTAATCTACAAATACTGCAGATCTTTTAGACTAACGATGATCTTTTCTAAAATTTATGGCAAATTTGGGTTGAGATGCGTTATTGTTTCTTCCGGGAGAGCGTGGACATGAACACTGTCGTGACTGTCAGTTTCAAGTTGGGCTTTTTGGTCTACAAAACCATGACATTTTGGGTCATGGTGTCCTATCCCTTTTGGACGACAGGTCTTCCTGGCTCTCTTCTACAATTATGAGTTTTTGGCTGGTGACAGTGGAACTGAACGGTCTGTCAAGACCGGACACAGTAAGATAGACTCTCTTTGTCTGTTGTTCTTGTTGGTCGGAGAAACATTGGAGTTAGTGGATTCTTGTTTAGAAGGTTCGAGTGGAACATGCCAGGCGGATTTTTGCTAGAATATTTTTGCCATTCATTCCTGCGAAATAATGTTTCGTATTCCTTGACTTTTTGATGACCAGTTATTTAGTTTGTAGACAGAGTTTTTTTTTAATTAAAAGAAAAAATGTTGGAGAGAAACAATTGATTTGGTCGGAATACTTGCTTATGTTTGCGCAAAATAAGAAACGAAATAATGTAGATAATAATAATACAGTGGCCTCCATTTAAGTCATAATCGGTTTACTCAAATTTTCGCTTTACTCAAATTAATTTGAAAGTCCCGATATATTTTACTTATGTAAGACTTTTAAATTTACCGCTTAAGTCAAATTTTTTAACTCAAAGTAATTTTTTGGACCCTCAATTTTTTTTGCAAGAAAATCCTTGTATTTTCACCAAAATAACACGGATTCTTGTTTAGAAGGTTCGAGTGGAACATGCCAGGCGGATTTTTGCTAGAATATTTTTGCCATTCATTCCTGCGAAATAATGTTTCGTATTCCTTGACTTTTTGATGACCAGTTATTTAGTTTGTAGACAGAGTTTTTTTTTAATTAAAAGAAAAAATGTTGGAGAGAAACAAATGATTTGGTCGGAATACTTGCTTATGTTTGCGCAAAATAAGAAACGAAATAATGTAGATAATAATAATACAGTGGCCTCCATTTAAGTCAAAATCGGTTTACTCAAATTTTCGCTATACTCAAATTAATTTGAAAGTCCCGATATATTTTACTTATGTAAGACTTTTAAATTTACCGCTTAAGTCAAATTTTTTAACTCAAAGTAATTTTTTGGACCCTCAATTTTTTTTTTGCAAGAAAATCCTTGTATTTTCACCAAAATAACACGGATTCTTGTTTAGAAGGTTCGAGTGGAACATGCCAGGCGGATTTTTGCTAGAATATTTTTGCCATTCATTCCTGCGAAATAATGTTTCGTATTCCTTGACTTTTTGATGACCAGTTATTTAGTTTGTAGACAGAGTTTTTTTTTAATTAAAAGAACAAATGTTGGAGAGAAACAATTGATTTGGTCGGAATACTTGCTTATGTTTGCGCAAAATAAGAAACGAAATAATGTAGATAATAATAATACAGTGGCCTCCATTTAAGTCATAATCGGTTTACTCAAATTTTCGCTTTACTCAAATTAATTTGAAAGTCCCGATATATTTTACTTATGTAAGACTTTTAAATTTACCGCTTAAGTCAAATTTTTTAACTCAAAGTAATTTTTTGGACCCTCAATTTTTTTTTGCAAGAAAATCCTTGTATTTTCACCAAAATAACACGGAAACCAATGGCTCAATTGTTTGCATATGCAAACCCCTTTGTGGTGAAATTTGTGTGCATTTGTCTCTACACATTAAGACACCAAGTAACCTAGCAACGGAGTACATATTCTTTGATAATGGTCTCCGCGGTTACGGAGTTAATCTATAATTGTGACTCTACAACCTGAAGTGCAAACAAAACCCGCGGCTTGTTAACAATTGCTAAGGCGAGTACAAGTTTTATCAAGATGTTTTTTACTTATATTTTACTGGTTCGAAATAGCGCTTTTTTTTAGTACGCGCCCCTTGTCACTTTCGCAGTTAATATATGTGATGGAAAATCGAATCCATATGTTGTATATATATATTTCAGAAGGTCGCTGTAAATAAAATACGAACAAAGATTTTTCACTTTGATAAGATATTAAGTATTAATTTGATAAATTATATTTGTCACAGCCGAATATTATTCATCATATAAAAGAATCACCATACCATAAAAACAACAAACACTTTATGCGAAATCATGACAGTCACGTGACCACTCGGCAGGCCAATTTCGGATAACTCAAATTTCGGTTAACTCAAAGTATTTTGCTTGGCCCCGACCACTTTGGCTTATCGAGAGTTTACTGTAGTTAGTTTTTATATACCGATTTTCCAGACAAACTGCTCAAACCGGTTTACAGTGTGCGCATACATGTATATGTTTATTGATTACAATTTTTTAAACTCAGGATTATTTCCATTTCGACGTGCCCATATAGTGTCTCTGAAATCCCTATCTATTGGCACATACGCCTAACAACAATGCAACTCTGACTTGGTATTAGAGGACTATATAGGCACACCGACATCCCTGGTTGGTTTGCAAGTTGTCATGATTCCTGGCCACGAGCGGGATTCGAACCCGGATTACAGAACCACAACTACATGGCTGGTAAGCGTCTTTGACCACTCGGCCGCCGAACCCCCGGTGATTTCAGTTGAAAGTGTGTGATATGCCCCGCTACACTGTTATTTTGGCCGCTCTAGTTTATTTTCGTCGCAAAACATCAATAGCGAAATCATAAGATACACGAGATTACATTGTGAAAGCTTTATTGCCGACTCAGGTGTTGGAACTGGAGCGCTTGTGGCAGCTCAGACCCTCGATGAACATGTTTTATCATTCATATCTCCAGGGTAATGGAACCACAAAAAACCATAAATGTTGTGCATTATCGGGAAAAGTGCTGGACTCGTACGACTTTATCTCTGTAAAATATAATATTTAAATAGACAAGTTATATCCTCGACAGTTTAGAAATGCATATGAATGTAATTTTGAATTTAGAATTGGTACAATTTTAATAACGTATTAACAAAATTTGGCAAAGGTGATAATTTCGGATTGCAATCAGCAAATACAATAATTATTTCAATACCTTGCGCAGCCAGTCATTGACCTGTATTGACACAATGTAACCCGCTAAGGGTCGACCGTGTCGTTAAGCAAATCATATACAGTCGGACCCACTTAATATGAACACGGTTAATATGAAGTTCGCGTAATATGAAGTGATTGGCTTGGTCCCAATGTAGAATGCCTTGGTTTCTATGGACAGAAGTTCACATAACATGAACACGTCTAATATGAAGTTCACGTAATATGAAGTCCAACATAAGGTCTCATGGGCTACATTTACTGCATTTACTGCATAATGTGTTCGCGTAATATGAACTACAAAAAAGCCCAAGAACAAAAACACAAAGAATCAAATACACACTAGACTGAGTAAGTGTCAACACTGAATGCTGTTGTTTATAAAAGGCATTATGGTGGGGCGATCACAAAAAGGTCGCAATTGCACTTTGGCAGTCTTAAAGCAGATAAAACAGTCGTTTGATTCAAAGCTATTGCATACCAGTACCGTAATCAAACACCCGGGTATTGCATTGTAAAGTTCGTGTTATATGAAGTTCGCGTAATATGAAGTATTTTGCTCGGTCCCGACGACTTCACATTACGCGGGTCCGACTGTAACTACAAATACTACAACTACCTTACACATGAAGACAAACTTTTATAATTAAGAAAATATGGGTGGCCCAGAACAGCTAAAATATGACATAAGTAATCCAGACCGTCAAGGATACTTCTTTGGTTATGTTGTATTCTGATCAGTAAGAGCAATTAGCATGCCTTTCCTGATTGCAGTATATTCTTTTTCTCAACTTCGTGGTTAAAACAATGACGTTAAATGACGTCATAAAAAAATACTCGCTGACACTTTTGTCCCTCTTTTCGCAGAATATGGAAGAACTGTTGGTTCAGTGCATGCCAGAAGACATCCGGTATCACAAGGATTTGAACCTAGAAGCTCCATACAGTAAGGCTTAGTCACGTTAGAAATTTCTTAGCAACTCAGTTGTCTTGTTTCAAGGGTCGCGATAATTAGGTGCTGCACCGTGGAGACCAAAGGATTTTCTTCCTCATAAGTATTCAATTGGAGTAGATGCGTTATACATTTTTTATATTTTGTAGTAAAATGTAGTACTTTATAAGGGATTAGGAAAACATGGTTAAAGCCAATGAACGGAAACATTTCGAAATCCATGGAAAGCTTTGTTCGTGTCGAATGTTTGCAATTTTTAAGGTAACGAATTGGTTTATATTTTTCTTGCTTTATATTTAATGAAAATCGATGTGTTTTACTTGATGTTACATTTATGGTTTTAGCGGAGAAAGAACTACTAGAGAGAGTAAAATCTATAGCGAGGAAGAACACGGTATGGAGATCGTACATTGGCATGGGCTATCACAACTGCTGTGTCCCTACTACAATACAAAGAAACATATTTGAAAATCCAGGATGGTATGCACTTTGATTTTGTCCGTTGTGTATACTTTTCTGTTGATTGATATATGAAGCTGTACCTGCGAAAAAAATCCCCCCCTCCCCAAAAAAAAAAGTGCGGAAAACGGGGGTGCTGTTGTCGATGTGTCTTTTTCCGCATAGCTCGATCAAGTTTTACATAGGGATCGTGGTGGCGATTTAGCTGTCATGTTTTTGGTTAATAGCATTTTTAAGTTTCTTTGTGGTCTGTTTGTAAATATTGGCGCCTAAATGTGGAGTGCGTCCAGTAACTATAGCACTGTATTAATGCTCCTGCCCAGGACAACACAGTATACGCCGTACCAGCCGGAAATTGCCCAGGGTCGCCTGGAGAGCTTGTTGAATTATCAGACGATGGTGGCTGATATGACGGGCCTGGACATCGCCAACGCTTCGCTTTTAGACGAGGCTACGGCCTGTGCTGAAGCCATGGGCTTAACATATCGGTAAGTCAACACATATGTGCTATTCTCCTGAGTACTGTAGTAATGAAGTAATTGAAGTATCAAACTCACGATTCGATATGAGAAAAGGCAGTTAAATTTATCTTGAAGTTGATAACACAACAGTAAAAGCAATGCACGCTTTTATAAATGTGCCTCACTGTGGTGTCTGTCATTTCTAAAGTGTGAACTTTGGGGTTTTTGTAGTTTTGTAATCTATATTAGAGACCTTTTGCAAGAAGATCAAACCTCCTCATTTTACATCCCATCTTATTTCTTGTGCGTACCGTGTGCAAAATAAAACGCTTCTTGAAAAGTTTTAACTTGGCAAACATGAGTCACAAGTAAACATTGCTTCTCAGATAAAATGTTTTTACAATTGTTGATTATTTAACACATTGGAGCAATAAATCACTTTCCTGAATACCGTGTATACATGTTAAACGTTTTATTCACATTTTAGTTTACACCTGTGACGATATCCTTTTGTTCTTACAATCCATTATTTAAATGTAATGGACTGGTGGGAGTCCATTATTTTAAATAATGAACTCTTTGCTGTTGCGAGTCCATTATTTTAAAACAATGGATTCGCTGCTGTTTGAAATGAAAAATAAACAACTGCCCATTTCTTTTTTCGTTTCGAACGATTTGGCATATCTAAAAAAATATTAAACAAGTATATCAGTAAGAAACTGATTATAGTCCCCGCCGAAAGATATCTGAATGTGCACTTCTTCGGTCAAAAGCTTACTGAAAGATCGTACGTAAAAAAGCAGGAGGGTGGTGACGGAATTTTGGTCAGCGAACAAAAGTGAAAGCATCGTGCCTCCACAAACAAAAATTTTGGCTATGTTGGAAGTTTAATAGTTTCGTCAATTTTTGGTCAAATCCAAAACCAATCCACGTCGCACAATCGCAATATATTCCTTCGCTCCAAAAAAAAACTCAAAATGCTGTCGTCCAGAATAACTGAGAAATTGCGAGTACAAAAGTGCCCCCATATCACGCCCCCCACAAACAAAAAAATTGGTCAAGTTTGAAGCTTCTCAGTTTCGTCAATTTTTGGTGAAATTCTAAAATAACCCCAGGTCGTAGAACTCCAACACATGTTTTTACTTCCCACAAAAAATCAACTCCCCTCTCCCCCCGCGGCCCGCCCCACCTTCCCCCGTCTCCCCCTCGCCGTCCCCGTTCCTCCATCCCGCCCCTCATCCGGCCCCCCCCCCCCCCCCCCGTTGTTTATTTGTGTGTGTGTGTTTACTAAATTTTATGAAAGAATTTGCATCCAGTGTGCAATTCAGCTGGGCATTTTCATTAACGATATCCAAGAACTCTTTTTCCATGTTTACACTTCGCACACCACCCACTGAATGAAAGACTCGGAACTGTACATTATTTTTCTCACACCTTGTTTATTGATTTCAAACCAGACAGCGCGTGACAAAATGGGTCACAACAAAGTGGGCGGCATAATTTCACACTAGACTTTTGTTAGGGACAGTCCAGGGAATTGGTTGTGAATTGTGTAAACTAAGTCAGATACAGAACTCAGAGGGTCCAAGAGTTCAAATAATGGACAGTTCCTCGGCGTTGCCTCGGAACTGTCCATTATTTGAACTCTTGGACCCTCTTCGTACTGTATCCTATACTGAATCAGAACATTTAGCTGTAAAGTGCGCTATAAAATCTCTCATGAATTTATATAGAGGCCTATAGATTCTACTTCATTTCGACTGATCATAGCACAGCTTTGATTCATATTTAGGGTTCGGGTAATTGATTCTAATTATCTCACGTTTTGAAATACGAACATAATATAATATTATTTACATTTCTTTTTTAAAAGATGGGGAACATTTATTCGTTTTCATTGAAAATATATTTGACTTCTTGCAAATACTGTTTTGTAAAAGATTTTACTTTTCATTTCTGAAGGCTTCTCAGATATAACATTTGAAAAGTTAACCTCTGGCAAAAGGTCTCTATGGGGTTTGGTCAACTCGGCACCTTGGCAACTCGGCACCCGCGTTTACCAACTCGGCACCCAAATTCTCACCAACTCGACACCCGGTGTCACCAACTCGGCACCCGGTCATACCAACTCGACACCCGAAAAAAAAACAACAAATCCCTGCGTAAATAAATGAAAAAGTCGTGCTTTTGTCATCTCATGATTTTTTTATTCAACCTTTTTCGATATAAAAATAGCAAGAAATATTTACTGAGTGCGTTCAAGGCTTCTCCGCAAATACCAACAAGTATTGCAAGTGAACATTTACTCTAATTACTGATTAAAGCCAGTGGTGCTGTTATTAATAATAATTGCGATAACTGAAATCCCATGAATTGCAACTTACACAATATTACAATTCGTACAGTTTTATTATTCCCCATGAAACGGAGGGGTATAGTTATGAGCTGGTCCGTTAGTCCGTCTGTCTGTCAGCAAAAAATACTAAGTTTTGTCCGGCCGACTTCTCATAGAAGGGTATATCATAGGAACCTGAAACCTTGCATAGTGAAAATATATATATTAAAGATGCGCAACGTGGCATTGTTGTCAAAATCGGCCAAAAATTGACGTCATGGGAAATTGTCAAAAACGCTTAATTTTTGGCTTGGACTTAGCCGTGAGACGATGTTTTGTCCGGCCGACTTCTCATGGAAGGAATTGTCGTAGGAACCTAAAACTTTGCAGCGTGACTTGACCTCATTTTACTTTTACTGCTTCACGGGGGATCCTGCCTTACTGAGGCGCTAGTTCTTATTTTCAGTTTTTTTGTTTGCTTATTATAATTGCAGTTTATTCATTAATTGCAATTTCAATAATAGAAATACCATAAATTGCAACTCCATAATATTATCATTCTTACTGTTTGATTCTTATTTTCACTGTAAAATTATAAAATGCATGTAGGCAACCTCTTTTCGCAGCGTGATAATCCGTCTGGAAAATTCCCCTGAAGCATGTCTATGGAATGCCGTTTTAACATTTAATGCTTATTTTTGATATCAAAACATAATTGAAGATATCAATAAATCAATGCAGATCTCAAAAATTTACATTTTGCTATAAATAATTGAATTTTAGATGGCCAAAATTTATTTTTGAGATCAAAAAATCAATTTACACACTTAAAAAATCTTAAGAGAGACACACATTTACATAAAATATAACGAATCGTCAATTAAATTTTGGAGATGAAAACTTGGAGATCAAAAATTAATTCCTGAATATCAATAACTCCTTAATAAATGTGAAAACGGCATTCCATACATGTCCCACGTTTCAATCTGCTGGCGAGGCCTAAAAACTTCCTTGCAGTAATGACATTTATCCAGTGGCATCTCAGTGCACATAAAAACAAGCTGAACGCAATTATCCGAAGTCTATTTTTCAAATTGCAGTTATCCTAGGCTTATTTCATAAATCCTAGTTATAAGCATTGAGTTGTGGTGAAACTTTCTTTCACAAAACATTCCTTTTAATACCCTCAAGCTATGCAGCCGAACCAACCACAATTGCTTGTCAAAGGTTACTCCGTAAATTACTCAATCAAGTGCAATCCAATCACCTTGTTTGTCAAATATTACTCCAATTGCAATTATACCCTCAAACATGAATTGCAATTTACCAGGAAAACTGTGGCACTTCCATACAAAACAAAAAAGGGACTCTCCGGCTTTTGAACCGTTCTGTATTATTGCGATGAAATGCATAAAAGACCGATCTCTGACATGTACTTAATTGCAATAAAAAACAACACAGAAAATGACAGGCTTTTCAAGTGGTGATTTTTTTCAAGAGATAAAATACTTGCCTTTGGCACGTCATTCACGAGAATAATTGCATTTTGTCACAAAAGATTTTTGTGACAAAAAGGTTTGAAAAACAAGTCTGTAATAATGGGTGCCGAGTTGGTATACCCACGTGCCGAGTTGGCAAGGCGGGTGCCGAGTTGGTTGGTGCCGAGTTAACCAAAAAGTGCCGAGTTGGTCAGGTGCCGAGTTGGCAAGGTGCCGAGTTGACCATAGAGCGTCTCTATTTACTTGCCCCATACATAGCGTCTTTCACTGGTTATTGCGGAAGTGTTACGTGCTGCATTACCTGACGTGTCACGTGCTGCATTACGTGACGTGTTACGTGCTACATTACGTGACGTGTCACTTGCTGCACCACTTTATATAAAATTCTGTCGAAATAACTAAACCTTAACTGCCCTACAAGAAAAAAAGATCTGTTGTAAGAGGCGACAAGAAAAAAAGTTCCAGTCCAAAACAGTATTTCCGTTTTAGCATTCCACGTCCAGTTGGACGCAGACTCAAACGACCACAGGGCTCTCACTCTACTGTGACTGTTTTGAAATTCCGGCGTGCTTTACATATATATGTGTACGCCGGTAGCGCGATGGCTGGGGCAAACACTGTAAGAGTACGATGACCTGAGAAATGACGGTGTCATCCAGGCTTGGTAAATGATTTCCTTTATGTGTGTTAAAAACAAGACTTGTGCACTTGGAAATCAGCTGATTATATGTAGGCTAAAAATTGATGTTGCAGTGCGCGTAGTTCACTACTGAGTGCGGTTATTCTTTGTTCAGTTGTAATGGGTGACCCTTACGTTATAGTTTGTATAAAACACTCAACAAACTGCAATGTGCAGTGCAGCCTTTTACAGCCTGACAGTCTGGAGTATAAACACTAAAAGTGATGAGGCATCTGGATCTGTGAACCTCCACCGGGTTTTCCGAAGAGAAATCCTCGACTTCAAAATGAAACCCGAGGATTTTATGCTGTAATTTTAAAAACCCAAGTAGAATCCGATTAGCTTGTATTTGGAAATAATTCGCGAATACAAGCCCCGTGGATGCTGTATGGGGAGGGGGGAGTGTGGGCTCCTGGTACATCTTTGATGCACAGTGGGCCAATTTTTAGTATTTTACCAAACCAGGAGCAGTATCGAAGGAGACGCTTGTATCGTGACAGTGCAGTACATAAACTGAAAAACCCATAGGTTTTGTCGTTGGCCAACGTGGCCTGCAATACAGTAATGTGGTTGTAAATATTTGCGGTTGATGTCGCACTCTGGTAGGATAAATCACCAAGAGAAAAAAGCGGTGTATTGTTTACTGTTTATTCGCTAATGATTTCATTGACACGGCTTTTAAAAGGTGATCTAACTGGGCCAGCCACCGCGAATGTTCTTTGTTTATAGAATTATAAGCTGTTCAGTTTTTTGCCACAAACTGTCAATATTTTGCATTATTTACATCAGCGGTACCTGGGTATATGTTTCCTTATTCGATAGCGGGAATAACCGAGGCCTCGAATGTTACGTTTTGATACTTGGAATATCAACCGTCCACTTTGTATTTCTTGTATTTGTTTTTGAGAAATTACACCGTTTAAACTCACGTAGATGTTATCTTTTATTGAATAAGACGACTCAGGTCGTCCATGTCTATTGCATATCGTTTTTACCCGTCCATGTTTGTGCTTGTGGGGGAAGTGCCATCGCGGGTGTATAGTACAAAAAAAAATATTACAAATGTTGCAAAAGCTGAATAAGTAAGAGAACTTCTTGATTTTTTTGTAAAAAACTACGATATTTAAAATAAATGAGTTTCTATTGAAATTTTGATTCAAAGTGTCTAAAAGGACAAGTCTCGTTGAAATATCAAGTCTAGTTACCGGACCGGTTCTATGCCATTAGATGTTTATTTTGTTTTCATATCCGTTGACTTTTTCAGCGGTACAATTTTAATTAAAATCAGTTTTCCATATTGAAGAGGGAAGGGGGAGCGGGGGGGATCATCAATGAACGGGTGAACATGAGCCGTTCTAGGCCTCGCATTTCTGATTAGTCGCCCCCTTTTCCTCCCCCGGCCGCCCCTCGCTCCAATTAAGTGTGCGATATAAACAAGAACAGATGGTCGAGTGTAACGCGAGCGTCTATTGGCTTTTTATTGCCTTTTCCGTATTTTAGCCGACGAATTGACGTTTTGCACTGCCTGTATAAAAATGTTGCAACTGCTGTTCGCTCGTGCAAATCCGCCATTCTTGTGTAGGGATTACATCATTTTTCAACTTTTGTTGTTGTGCAATGACATGTTAGAAAATCTTCTTTTAGAAAGTAATGCCGAACTGCTTTGATTGTACGGATTTCCCTGGTGTATAACGTCAAATAACAGGGAGGAAAACGAAATAATGAAACACGAGCGTGATGGATGGCGCCACCAAGCTCACGAGATTGTTTTTGAGACTCTGTAACATATACAGCCCGGTGTAACAGGCTAGCTTCCCCTCCCTGTACAGCTAGCTAGACCAAGTTATCTCTCTTCCCCCCCCCCCCCCCCCCCTCACTGTGGAATATTTTGCCTACAAAACTCAACAAATTCCAGAAAATTTAATTTCAAAACTCTTTTATTTGATGAATGCTCAATTTAAAAATAATAACCAATTTCTGCAATTTAAAAAATACAATTGCCAGTTTCCACGGGATTAAACGTCATAAACGGGAGTGTAGCGATGGTGAACGGTCACAGTGTAAATCGTTCTCTCAGCCGTCCTAGTGGGTTTAATGCTCTTGGTTCACCTGCACAGGTCAGCTGAGGTACTTATAGGTTGGGTTGCCGACCAAAAAGCGCTGTGTCGTTTATTGAACTTTCGATTCCATTTTGAATTTCAAGATGAAATAGTGACCTATTTATACTTAGCTGTGAGGAGTAACATCTCACCTAGGAGTAATTTATTGCCGCAAGAAGTATTTCCTGAGATTCTCAGTTCTATTATTTATTCAGAAAGTGATACGAGGTGGTGAAAAAAGCTTCCAATTTATACTTAAAGTCAGGACTAAATGTTATGCCGCAACTTAATATTACCCGGGATCCCTTATCTAGCTGTTTTAATCGCCTGTTACAATACATAAATAAAAAATTAAAACAAAAGAGATGTGGATTCGTTTTATTTCAATACATCGGCGATGTGACTGCCATTGGTAAATGTCACGGAGATTAAACAATCAGATTAACCTTACTAATTTTGGTTATCACAGTCGGATATTATAAGGGAGATAAAGACTGGTTGCAACTGTGGCTTTGATTCAGCAACAGAAAGAAAGATAAATGGAGAGAAATAGGGGAAAGCTAGAATGACTGGGGGTGGAGGAGGGGGTGAACAGGGGACAGAAAGAAAGAAAAAAACGAAAAAAAAAATGCGGGGATGGGAGCTAGCTTTGGTGGGGGGAAACTGAACAGGGGGCAAAAAATACCAGGTGTTGGGGGGTATAGCCTAGTCTAGCTTCACCCGGGGGGGGGGGGGGAGGGTGAGCGAGCTGTACAGGGGGCAAGATGTACTGTTACACCGGTCTGAACGTCTGTAGTGAAATGCAGTCCCGACGTCCTACCAGTCCCACAACCTGTTCCAATTGATTTGAAGCTGTGCGTATTTTTTTGTCACTTTTTTTTTTTTGACGGTAGATTGAAAAAAAAAAAAAAGAATGTGGTACAGATGCTGTTAGACGGGAACGGCATATCCGTAGCTGTGTATTTTGGGAGAAAGGAGTTGTAATTTTGGTGTGCTTGCTGCCGATATGGCCTGGAATGATGTTTGTGTTTCATTGGGTCATGGAACTCCGTAACTGACTTGTACGGGTATTTTTTGCTCTTGTTTTATTGCGGGGAGCTGCTGACGATTTTTCGTGGTATGCCAGTGCATTTCCGATTCTGGCATATTGAATTAACCAGCAGGAAAAAAATTTGCACCAAGTAGACTGGTTGCTTTATCCAAACAAACAGGTTACTTTTTTTTCCTTTGGTTGTGTAAGGCTGGAACTTGTTCTCATTTAGTTATACTCCCTGCAGCACCTTTTAGCCAATGAAATTGCTAATTTTAGACCGCGCCTTTTACGTCATGTGAAATGTTGGGTGTCCTGACATCAACCGGGCGACATTTTGTCGGGCGACATTTAGCCGAATTTCGTATATACGACATTGAGTCAAAACCAGAAAATTGTATAAATTGTTTTAAAATCATCAAGAAACTCATGAGTATTGTGAAAAAACCACTATCGATATCTTAACAAGCACAGCAACGGAAAGAAAGGTTTCAACTTCACAAATTTTTATGTATCATATTCAGAAATATGCTGAACTCAAGAACCGTCCATTTTATAAGCATTTGGCACGATTTTGCCGTTTTTTTCACCATTTTTTAAGGACAATCATTTTGATGTGGTAAACAAGCCAATCAACAAGCCATTTGTTTACACTCAGAAAGTGTAATCGGCGAAAGTTAGGGCAGAGGCACATTTGGATTGTTTAAAACGCGAAGAAATCTGTGTAATTTTCTTGTACAAAGTTGTTTTTGTTGTTAGTTGTACCCTGGTGACAAGGTGCAGATGTCGCCCTTGTCCCAGATTGAATTCGCTGACTGTATTTTTAATGTACGTATTTGGTCTCATGTTTGTTCGTGTATTTAGTGTGTTCATAGAGGTGTGTCGCACACAGCCAACCAGTTTCCGTGTGCTGAGGGTGTGCGCAAAAATTCGGGGATCGTTTACACAGGCAGTCACAGCAGTGGAAAAAAGTTCACAATGCCTGCGTTAAAACGCGCCTGAAAAACGGAATTTTGTGAGAACCCAAAAGTCAAATGATTGCGAGGTGACCCCGTGAGAGCTTTAATATGTTATTAAATTATAAACATTTGAGGCTTTTTATATAACAAAAAAGTGTGTCTCAGTTCCAAACGGAATGGGGATGACAGCTTCTATATATCTGATTTTCTTTCACCCAACAAAAATATTTATTCATATTTTTTTAGCTGCTACAATGGTTTTTTTTTAATACTTGAAACACCCTTATGTGAGAAACCTGTAAGAGTGATCGCACTGCACTCGTGCCCTGTGGTGTTGAAAAAAATGCAGAAAACTCCCGTTTTTTTTTTTTTTTAAAGGGACCATGGACAGCCATGATTTGACGACTTCGAAGTTCAAAATGGTGGATGTTTGCGAATCAGTTGGCTGTTTCAGGGCTCTTGCTGCGATAAAGTTTATAAAAAACACAGCTGTGGTTTTCATATCAAATGCAATCAGAATCAACACTTGAGACTATTTTGGAAACAGAGAAACGATTACTTAGCTCTTGGTTTGAAAAATATTAGAAAAGAATATAAAGTTCTTCAACAAGTACATATGCACTTATATATCCAATCTATGTTTCAGCTCGTTCCTTCACCCTGCCCTAGATTTTTCACTATTACACAAGGGAAAAAATATCTGGCGAGGAATCAACTACTCCCCTAATATGGGGAACCATGAATAATTGAGTCAGTGAGGTGATAACAGCACATATGCTTTAATTCCTAATATGGATGGTCAATTCCAAATAAGGGAGAATCAGCCGATGTGTGATTTCTAAAAAGAAGTTTTCATAAACTTGCAGATGATTCAATTCCACGTATGAACAAAAGATTCTTTGGAACATTTTCTTTCTCGACCTTGGGTTTTCGTAACCTTTCGTAAGAAGCGCCGTATGAAGATTAATTTTATTTGTTTAAAGTCAAATATGCAAATTTATGACAATTTGGCTTGCCTTAAACAATTTTTTCCCTGTGCTTGTACGTGGTCGAAAAACATGTCCTCTTTCAAAGTACTGAATCGCTGTTGAGTATAAACAATTGAACGGGCACAGAATCAACTGGTTTTATAGTTTTCATATCGCGTCACTGCTGAATGCGACACACTCAAGAACTTTCAAGTGACTAGAGTACACATGACCTCCATTTTTCAAAATTCAGTCATTGCTTTATGTACAGATCTATTTCGTAGTAGGGAGGTGGGGGGGTTAATTGGGATATGTAATTGGTTATAGAATTTTAAAACATACTTGACAGTGCAGTGGGGAATACGAAAAAAAAATTCATGCGTTGTTTGTAGAAATATTCACTGTTGAAATGTTTGTGTTGACGTCCAAAGCAGTAGAACCTCCATCTTCAAAAACATGGCCTGGACTAGCTGCAGCTGTCGTGCTCTAACACGCTGTCTATCGTACTCGATGCCCATTGATACCCTTGCACAGCGTGCTTACCTTTGACTGCCGATGATAATTTATGGGATGTCTACCTCTGCTTATTGACCTGTGCGCGTTCCTTCTGGTACCACTTCTCCTACCTGCCCATGCCTTTTCGGTGCCCTTTCATACCCTTGCCTGCCGGTGTGGCATCAAATTTTCACCTCCCCCCCCCCCCTAAGAAACCTCACCCCCGGTGAAGATTTGATATGAAATCTTCACCGGGGGGTGCATATTTGATAGAAGTTTGGGCATAAAATATTCACCCCCATTATCACATTTTCACCCCTCCCCCCCCCCCGGTGAACATTTGATATCAAATCTTCACCCCCCCCCTTCCCAAGAAAGCTAATAACTTATCGGATGTCTACTTCAGCTTCTAACCGCCTATGCCTCGCATACCTGCACCAACCTGTGTCCACTTTTAGAACTGCACGTTATGGTCGTCTGGCGTTATGTGGACACCACATGTGTGTCACGCGCATCGCTATGGTTACGCCATGCGTGTTTATGGCAGGCGAGACATGTCACAGAGTACCTGTATAAGCCATTTTGAACAGCTGTTTTTTTACACCGTTCTCCCTTGAAAGCATTTATAGTTTTGTTTTGATAATCAAAAGTGGGACTGAAATCACGTAGTCTCAATATTGTGCATGTTTTATCGGCAGAAATTGTGCATCATCAAAACAGAACTAGCATGACCGACCTTTAACTGCTTTGAGTTGGAACAAGAATAAATCCAAAATCTTGATTACGTGTCTTTTTTTTTCGCGCGTCAATTGTCAACCCATAGCTCTATTTGCTTCAACGGTAAAAGCAATCTGTGTGTTACTTGTAGACACACGAAAAGGCAGCGATTCTACGTGGATGCAAAGTGCCACCCGCAGAACATCGCCGTCGTGAAGACACGGGCAAGGTAAGCGTTCGTTTCGTCGTGCAACTCTTGTCACGCCGCCAGCAACCCCTCTCAAGCCACGCGCAGCTCCTGTCAAGCTACATGTAGCCCCTGTTACGCGACATGTATCCTCCGTCGCCTCACATGCAGTCTCTGATAAGCCACACACAGTCCCTGTCACGCCACATGTAGAGCTTGTCACGCCTCATACAGTCCCTGTCATTCCATATGCAGCCCCTGTCACGCCACATGCAGCTGTTAAGTCACAAGCGGTCCCTGTCAAGTCAACCAGGTCATTGTCTCTGTAAGGCCTCTTGACAGACCACAGACTGTCTCATGTGGCACCAGTTACAGGTCGTAACAGACCACAGACTTTCTGCTATCGTACCAGTTACAGGCCGTAACAGACCACAGACTGTCTGCTATCGTACCATTAACAGGCTGTGACAGACCACAGACTGTCTGCTATCGTACCATTTACAGGCTGTGACAGACCACAGACTGTCTGCTATCGTACCATTTACAGGCTGTGACAGACCACAGACTGTGTTGCTATCGTACCATTTACAGTCTGTGACAGACAACAGACTGTCTGCTGTCGTACCATTTACAGGATGTGACAGACCACAGACTGTCTGCTATCGTACCATTTACAGGCTGTGACAGACCACAGACTGTCTGCTGTCGTACCATTTACAGGCTGTGACAGACCACAGACTGTCTGCTATCGTACCATTTACAGGCTGTGACAGACCACAGACTGTCTTCTATCATACCATTTACAGGCTGTGACAGACCACAGACTGTCTGCTATCGTACCATTTACAGGCTGTGACAGACCACAGACTGTGTTGCTATCGTACCATTTACAGTCTGTGACAGACAACAGACTGTCTGCTGTCGTACCATTTACAGGCTGTTACAGACCACAGACTGTCTGCTGTCGTACCATTTACAGGCTGTGACAGACCACAGACTGTCTGCTGTCGTACCATTTACAGGCTGTGACAGACCACAGACTGTCTTGCTATCGCACCATTTACAGTCTGTGACAGACCACAGACTGTCTTGCTTTCGTACCATTTACAGGCTGTGACAGACCACAGACTGTCTGCTATCGTACCATTTACAAGATGTTACGGTCACAGATGTTCTGCCGAGATGACGTACAACCTCTGTTAAAACACATGCGGCCTCCGTCGCGCAAAAGGCAGTTGTGGCACGTGCTAGATCTGCATGTGCCACGCTGCATAAAGCCTCTAGCAGACAAAGAACCTCAGAATTTCGTTTAACAATCTCCAAGCGTTCTATGAAATCTGCATTTTGTTAAATCAAACGCAGTTCCACAGAATTTCGCATCACGCAAAATGAACATTAATTTAAGTAAAAATAGAAAAAAATTACAAAATTTAAAAAGTCATTTCGAACGATTGAGTGCAGGTATTTGTAGTTCTTTTTGATGCTAGCAGATGCTGTGCGTGTAGAGATCTAGCAAACAATCTGACGTGTTATGACACGCTGTGGTATGTTTTGCAGCGGGCTGGGCCTGGAGGTGGTGGTGTGTAGGCGGGAGGAGATGGACTTAAGCAACAGGGACTTCTCGGGCGTCCTGCTGCAGTATCCAGACACGGAGGGATCCGTCTACGATTTCTCACAGCTCGTCTCCGATGCCCACGACAATGGGGTTAGCATTTATTGATGGCAAAGGGGGTGGGGGGAGGGAGGGGTAAATCACTAAGTGCTCACTGAATCAATTACTTGTAAACTCGTACTTCATTGCTGTCTCACCAGCACTTAACCTGGCTCTGGACAGGAGTACACAGTGTGTTATGTCATGTCTAAATAAATAAATAAACAACCCAGTGTAAACTAAATGCGAGTAGAGTGGGGCATAGAATCGGTACAGCTTGTTGTTGTGTTTGCAGACTCTGGTTGTGTGCGCCACAGATCTGCTGGCATTGTCGATCCTAAAGCCCCCGGGAGACTTCGGCGCTGACATAGCCGTAGGCACGAGCCAGCGCTTAGGCGTGCCGCTCGGCTACGGCGGTCCGCATGCCGCCTTCTTCGCCATCAAAGAACGCTTCAAGCGTATCATGCCAGGCCGGGTGGTCGGGGTGACGAGGTGAGTGGGGAGCGGAGAACGGTGGGGGTGGGGGACGGGGGGTTAAGCAGAGACACTGCGACGTCTGCACCCGCTCTTTTCTGTTTAATTATAAGTGTTTCTAATCTCATATAAAAGCTATGTATTTCTCTGTTGTCATCCTCTCTTCTACAGTAAAAAAAAAAATCAACTACCAAGTGGCGTAAACAATAAAAGCAAAATGTGCCCAGCTGAAGCGATGGAATTCGGGGTTGTTTGATTTAAATTCGATCTATTGTTTGTGGCGACAATGGTCACAGAGGGGATTGCAGAGAAATACACGGCTGCTTGCGCCATCTATCCTTTATACTCTTTTAATTTCGGGGCAAACTAATAACTGTTTTGCATTGGTATTTTATAGCAGATCCGCGGTGAAGGTCAGGACCACTGGAGTAGTATGCACGGGATCACAGGTAATATGTGCAAACGGGAATTTTCCGAACATCTCAAGGCCTGTTTACCTTTTTTTTAAAAAAAAAAAATCATGAAAAAAAAATTTATCGATTAGAAGTACTTTTTGATTATGGCTTCTTTGCATGCTGAACAGCTGTGTAAATAAGGACTGAGAAGTGCGATATACAAATGAAATCATGTATGTCGTCATTCAGGTGAAATGCCTGCTTCGTTTCTTTCAAAATATTTATATTTAGTGCTTTTCCTTGCGACTTTCACACCCATGCCAACAGACCTTATTTTTAACTCTTTTGTTCCGTCATGGGTTTTATAGAATTGCGTTCAGAAACTTCCCGTTCTTTATTAAGGCTCAGTGCATCCTGTGTTCAAAACGTGCCCCAAACCGGAAGATCGCGGAAGTTCTGTCCTAGGCGAGTCCGCGGGTTCGAATGTCGAGACGTGCCCCTTAATCTGATGTCGGGTATCCCATGGAAGCTCAAAAAGAAATGAGGTAATACTTAAGTAATTTTCCCGCATTAGATACTAAATACCCGCGTGGTTGGTAAACAAACAATGCAAATAATGTTTATGCTCTATTTTGATCTTTCAAAGTGATATTTTTTCCACGTGATCCTCTGCATATCATTGGCTACTCATGTCACGTGGTTCAACACATTATTATTTTGATTTTTTATATTCTAGGGATTTTTTACACAAACGTCTTTCTGCTATATAGGATAGTGATAGAACATTTTAGAAGGAATATAGTAAATTTAATTTAAAAATAATAATGACCTTCACCTTACTGTCGCCTCAAAACTGCTTCTCCATCGTGACATTCGTCAGAGCCAGCGCGGCTGTGAACTTGATTGTATTAAGGGATGACATTTGTGCGACCTTGACTTTAGAATGCCAGCGCAATTATTTTTCGTGTTCGATCTATGACTCGGTTTCGTGTCTGCTCCATGGTTACGTAAGATAATGATTTCAATGATAATGAGAAGAATAAACAAGACGACAAGGTAACCATGCCAACGACAGTACAGCGGAAACATGGTTTGTCTGCCATTCAGTACACGACTCTACCCAGCAACCCAGTTGTTAGCTGCTCATGTCGAAGCAATTGCATTCGTCAAATTGAACGTGTTCTATTTTCAAAAGCACAATACGAATAGGTTCTTGTTGAAAGATAATATGTCTCGGGGACAAATTTCACTGTGCCATTTTATCCTTTCATCCTTTTTTTTTTTTTTTTTGCTACATGTAAAGCTTGACAATATAGTCCACTGAACGATCTGTCTTATAAAATGGAAGGTCTTGCTGACCCGCTGTGGAGAGAAGACCCTTGCTGATACGTTTCTCAATGGCACAGTCATTCTCCGAGTTAAGATAACCATTGTGAGAGGTTATGATAAACTTGACGTTCGGGTTTATTTGACATTCATTGTTGCTTTCATTTGAGGAGGGGGAGGGGCGCATAAGAGTAACATATATAAATTGTATGTGCTCTGTTTCTTTTCTGAAGATGCTTATTTTACCTAACAATTGCATTGACTTATTTGCTATGCTGAGCGTATACTTGGAACTAATGCAGTGTATTCACTATTTTCGATGCTTTGCTAACGCACGCAGACCCCATGTTAAACTTGCAAATGATTGACAGTTGAATGAGTGTTCTTCATCAGTTTCTTTTTTTTTTTTTTTTTTTTTTTGGCTAAAGGTTTTGGGTAAAAAAAATTACTATGGGTGGTTCGGGTTGTGGGCGGGGGATGGGGGTGGCGTCGTTTAGAAAGTTTTAAAATTTGCAATATCTGCCCACATTATTTTGGTCTGAGAAGCATATATGAAGTGTTCCTGAAAACTATATGATATTTCCCTGATGTTTTTATGTTTCTCAATTAAATCAAAGCGTATATTAAAAACGTGGTAATGTTTAATGTCTTCTTTTGTGTGCTTCTCAATTGATAATGTGTTTCTTATCACATTTCAGATATACCGAACTTAAAATAAAACTTTGTTTAATGATAAGTGTAACAGTCAACTACTTGGTAATTGTTTACTCCTTCTTCTCTATTAAAAAATCAACGGATAAGGTGTAAGTTTTACCAGTAACAAAACGAAAAAGATACATATATATTGTAGAAGAGATGTTGCGTTGAGACGTTTGTGACATAAAATATTATTGATTAAATCAGCGAACATTATGATGTGATGCATAATCAAGTATCACGGTCCTGTTCTGTAGAAAAAATATATGGCGGGTATATGGCAGTACTTGACGTATACTTAAATACATGTCAGTATTTGATTTGTACTAAAGTATATAGGACTGCTTGGAATGTTGCAGTACAGGGCATGTCATATGGTTTGGTAGGGTGTTTGAGCATATTTGATTTGGCAACAGTGTTCGAGTATACACAGTACGTAACAGGACATGTACTTGATTACAGGGTGTACCCGACATGTACTAAGCGTGTGGTGGTATTTGAGGTACATTTCAGTGTACTTCATTTACATTGGTGTCTCCCACGTACTTCAGTACATGCTGGTGTTAAATACATATTAAATTGTGTGGAGGTATTTGACATATATTTCACCTGTCATGTACTTGACGGAAGTCGTGTTTCGTGACGTAAGCATGTGACGATACTTGGCGGTACTTGTAGAGACGCGCGCGGGAATGACGCATACAGACTAGCGCTGCAGACCCGAGAGCAGCACATCAGACGAGACAAGGCCACTAGTAACATCTGTACGGCCCAGGTAACAGAAGCTCCCACGCACAGCCCACCCGTTCTCCCGAAGTATCCACGCATCACGTTGTTTCCACCCCTCTGCCCCCCCCCCCCCAATCTGCTGAAGAATAATGGCCGCCACCTAATCTGATGTTATAAGGGTAGTTCCGCACTAATGGGAGTACAGGGGTACACGTGAGAAAACGAGTACTACTTGTGAACCAAGAAGTGGACTGCTCAATTCACATATAATCTCGCTACATATTAAATGTAGTTTTCGATCATTTCGAGAAATATTAAGTATAATTTGACTTATCATTGCTAACATATTCGCCCGTCTCAGTTTTTATTATGGGTTATTATGGCATCAATAGGTTAAATGGGTTTGAAAAAAAATATGTGTGGGAGAATCAACAAATATATATATATACATGTTGATCATCGGTACCTGAATATACCAAATGGGGCGCCACTTTTGACTGAAGTGAAGGTCATCTGTGTGTTATTTAACTCTTTAAGTTTCCCTAAACATGTGTTGTGGAATTCATCCACTTTGTGTTAATTGGTGCTGTTGGTTGCAGGCGCTGCTTGCTAACATGTCAGCCATGTTCGCGGTGTACCATGGCCCACGGGGGCTGAAGCACATTAGTACGCGCACACACAATGCCTGCTGTATGCTGAAACACGGTAAGTGTGCCACGGCCCACTGGAGCTCAAGCACAGTAAGTGTGCCACGTCCCACGGGAGCTCAGGCACGGTAAGTGTGCCACGTCCCACGGGAGCACAGATACGGTAAGTGCGCCACGGCCCCCGGGAGCTCAGATACGGTAAGTGCGCCACGGCCCCCAGGAGCTCAGATACGGTAAGTGCGCCACGGCCCACTGGAGCTCAGACACGACAAGTGTATCACTGCCCGCGGGGCTGAAACACGATAAGAGTGGCCTTGGATCTCAGACACGGTAAGTGTGTCACGGCCCTTGACTCAAACAGGGTAAGTGTGTCACGGCTGTTGGGGCGCTAAGACGACTCAAGAAGCAGAAGCACATAAGTACGCGCACACGCAATGCCTGCTGTATGCTTAAAACACTGTAAGCGTGCCACGACCTACTGAAGCATATTAAAAGTACGACTGCACATGCGAATGCCACGCCCGCGGTAACTCAAATACACAAGAACCTAT
Organism: Protula sp. h YS-2021; assembly: GCA_949752745.1. Lineage (NCBI taxonomy): Eukaryota > Metazoa > Annelida > Polychaeta > Sabellida > Serpulidae > Protula > Protula sp. h YS-2021. Next base: position 14,309,508 of record OX457026.1, read on the forward strand.
AAGAAAAATCTCAAAGGCGAAAAGTTAAATACTGGGCAAAAAAGATGTATTTTTAAAATCACTTTTTCCCTGCGAGTAGAATTTTAAAAACCTTTCAGCCTGACTTTGATTTGCTTTTCTTTTACAGAAAAGACAATGTTTTTTTTAGATTGCGAAACCTTTCTGAGAAACATTATTGCCAGTTCGAAACCTTTCTAGAAAAGAACATAGCTTTGCTACTTACTCTCTATCTATAGGAAACATTCTGCGAGGTTTTAACTCGGTAAGTATACCATGGTCCACTGCACACAATGAATTTCAAAAACACAGTTGAGGCCCAAATAGAGCGAGTAAGCCACTGCTTGTGGAGAGTGAGCCCCCCGGCATCAGAACACCAAACGCCTGCTTTTTCTTCTAAAAATAAAGGCAAAGTATTTTCCTTGCCGCTCCTTTCTGCGTTTTTTTTTTTTTTGTTCAATCACATTGAACCATTAGTTTTTACGATTTGTTTGGCTAACTTGAGTCATTTTTAACAGGACTACAGAATGCGGGGTATGAGATCGAAACCAAGGCTTTCTTTGACACAATCAAAATTCAGCCGAAATCCAACCTGGAAGAGATTGTGAAGCGCGCCAAAGCGAACGAGATCAATCTGCGATATTTTACTGACGGCTGTGTAAGTGGTGAACGTGTCTTTTCGTTTGTATCTGCTATCTACCTATGGATGACCCATTTGGCAGAAGGGGATACTGGAGGGGTGAGGGAGGGAGGTGGAGCAGCCCATCCCCATTCTTGCTTTGTAGGGGAGTTACTTTTTTCTGTTCACTAATGAGAAACTCCATCGCATACTTGCTTTTGTAAATCATTATTGATTTTATGTCGCGCAAAATTGCCGTAATATTTGTTGGCTGTTTATAAATACAATTGCACTTAATAGGGAAACTCGCACCGTCTTTTAAGTAGCTTAAAAAGACTTTACTTCCATTACACTCTCCACTAAGTCCCAGTTATATCACTGCTTAAGTGCTGATTAAATGTTCTTTTGGGAGAAGCCAAAAGAATGGGGGAAATGAATACGAAAATGATTTCATAATCAATGTATAAGCAATAACTGCCCTACATAGACGTATCAGCAGGCAGCACTGAGCGGCTCCCGGTACTAAATGGGTTGCCTCGATATGGCAATGTTTTGTTCTGTGGTGCAATTGGCGATTTGACAGCAAAACTGTTCTATAAATATATCTTCACAAAGTGCCCTGGGTGCAAATTTGATAATAGTAAGCAAAGTGGTATTTTTGTTTCCAAAACCAAACAAAAAATAATTCCATGTCTTTTCAATAATGCTCTTTAATCTGTACGGAATTTGGACAACTAAGCTGAAAACCAGCGAGATCCTCTCCTGATGAAAAAATAGAACAGAGGTCCGTGTTAGTCGGTTGTTCTGTGGTTCTTGTGTTATTTTTTCTGGATGTTTTCATGTTTGGCGCAAAATTATATGCACAAAATTGGGCCGTAGTTATCTCACTCTGTATGGCTTGATTGGCACCCGAGTCATGTATACATCAGCGGCCGCATTCACAAAAGTTAACTGTACAGTTAACTGACTTCGTCAACTACTCCGTTGGCAGCCAAACCGAAACGCCCGAAAGTAAATTAATAAATCCGTTCTGTATAACAAAATAAGCCCATTCTAAAGATGGTTTGCATGATAAAATCGACTGAATTTCGCTTCTTGCAGTACAGTTTACTTGGCAGTTAACTTTTGTGAATACGGCAGCAGATGGTTTTATTTGTGCCTTCAACCATTCGTACACAGCATTGTGTGACTGTTTCATAAAGCGCTCGTATAAGACTACCACGTCTTTTGGTGGAAAATTTTACTATTTTTGTTATTCTCTCAGGTGGGCGTGGCCTTAGACGAGACTGTGGAAAAACGAGACCTGAACGACCTCTTCCACGTATTTGGCTGTGACGTCACCGCTGTAGGTTAAAAATAGAATCAAGAATTCAAAATGTAGAATTCAGATAGTCTTTAATAGCTTTTCCGAATGGAATGAACTACATTTTTCAGCCGCAGTCAGTATCGAGTAATTTGAAATACTCTAAACCATAAAGTTCTTCTGTTTTGTTTTCGAATTTTTAATTTATGTACTATGAACTGATAAACCCTAAGAACTAAAATGACGCTTTATGTTTTCCGAATTTCAAACTAAGCGTGATCAAATTAAATGTGGCTTACCGTATTTAAGCAACTCTTTGAATGAACTAAGAAACATTAAGCTCTCGTTTTAGGCTGCCAAATAAAGTGTAAAACATTCCTCGACTGGTTAAGTGTGACCGCTAGATGGCGTGCTGCATAGTGGTGTGTTTAATGTTGACAGGAAGAGATAGAAGCAAGCATGAACACAGTACCGGAAGACAGCCTTCTGAATTCGAGTCTGCGCAGAACATCCGAATACCTGACACATCCGGTTTTCAACACGTCTGTGTCTCGAACTACATTGAGATATTTCTTCATCAATTTTTTTTTGTGGTTAACGCAGAATTGTTGTCTTTCATTGGACAAAGTTAAGGTCGTCTGAATAGTCCACCGGAAATGATGTTTCTATGTTCCTGATTGGCTATTAACTATTCCCATTAATGTTCCAATTATATACAATAAATTGCACTGAACTGAATTAAGGCTCATGGGATGAATTGTGTAACAAAGTTGTGGCGTCGCGACCACCTGTTCAGATAAAACAGTGCTGTGCTGTCAGCAATGACGTCACTGATGACGTAGCTGATGCATTCTGTTGCAGGTATCATTCCGAGACGACGATAGTGCGTTATATGAAGGAGCTAGAGAATAAGGACATCTCACTGGTGCACAGCATGATCCCACTGGGCTCGTGTACCATGAAGCTCAACAGTACCACGGAGATGATGGTCAGTACCCCCCCCCCCCCCCACCACCACCATCACAACTCCCCCCCACCACCACTCCCCCCTCCCCGCCCCCGAGGCATGATCCCGCTAAGCTCGTGTACCATGAAGCTCAACAGTACCACGGAGATGATGGTGGGTACCCCCCCCCCCCACCACTCCCCCCTCCTCGCCACCACCACCATCACAACTCCCCCCCCCCCCACCACCACCACTCCCCCCACCACCACTCCCCACTCCTGGCCACCACCACCATCACAACTCCCCCACCACCACCACTCCCCCCTCCCCGCCATCACCACCCGTCCTCCCCACCATACCACTACTTCCCCCTCCCCACCACCACCACCGGAACTCCCCTTCCCGCCCCCAAGGCATTATTCTACTAGGCTCGTGCACCATGAAGCTCAACAGTACCACGGAGATGGCGGTCAGCACCCCGCACCAAAACACTACCACTCCCCCTCCCCGCCACCACAACTGCTCCCCCACCACACCACTACTCTCCCCTCCCCACCACCACCACCAACCCCCCCTCTCCCCCAACACCACCACCAGAACTCACCCTCCCCGCCCCCGAAGCATGATCCCGCTGGGCTCGTGCACCATCGCCTGGTAACCCGCTGCCAAACCTCCTCCAGCATGCCCTTGAATCGTATGCATGGCATAAACACAATACGTGATTCATGGTCAGTGAAAGCCTCCGATGCTGCCGGCCCGGGTACATATCTTTTTAAAAAGTTGTATAAGCCAAACATTCTTAAAGGTTTTTTTTTTCGTGTGAGGGCATGTGTGTGTGTTCATGGAGTCATGTTTTACCGCTGGCGTGTGTGTGTTCATTGCGTCATGTTTTATAGCTGGTGCGTGTGTGTGTGTGTTTATGACGTGATGTTTTAACCGCTGGCGTGTGTGTGTTCATGACGTGATGTTTTATAGCTTGCGTGTGTGGTTGTCATGTTTTACCGCTGGCGTGTGTGTGTTCATTGCGTCATGTTTTACCGCTGGCGTGTGTGTGTTCATTGCGTCATGTTTTACCGCTGGCGTGTGTGTGTTCATGACGTGATGTTTTATCGCTGGCGTATGTGTGTTCATTGCGTCATGTTTTATAGCTGGTGCGTGTGTGTGTGTTCATGGCGTCATGTTTTATCGCTGGCGTGTGTGGTTGTTATGTTTTACCGCTGGCGTGTGTGTGTTCATTGCGTCATGTTTTAACCGCTGGCGTATGTGTGTTCATGGCGTCATGTTTTATAGCTTGCGTGTGTGGTTGTCATGTTTTACCGCTGGCGTGTGTGTGTTCATTGCGTCATGTTTTACCGCTGGCGTGTGTGTGTTTATGACGTGATGTTTTAACCACTGGCGTATGTGTGTTCATGACGTGATGTTTTATCGCTGGCGTATGTGTGTTCATTGCGTCATGTTTTATAGCTGGTGCGTGTGTGTGTGTTCATGACGTGATGTTTTATCGCTGGTGCGTGTGTGTGTTTATGACGTGATGTTTTAACCGCTAGCGTATGTGTGTTCATGACGTGATGTTTTATCGCTGGCATGTCTGTGTTTTCTACAGCCGTGCTCGATGACAGAGTTCGCGGACATCCACCCTTTCGTCCCGGACGAGCAAGTGGAGGGTTACATGGAGATGTTCCGCGAGCTGGAGAGTGACCTCTGTGAGATCACCGGCTACGACAAGATCTCCTTCCAGTCCAACAGGTGCCACTCACTCTTCTCTCAGTGTCCTGTCTGTGTTCTCCCAGTGTCTTCTCAGTGGTCCCTAAGTGTCCTCTCTGTGTCCCCTTAGTGCTGTCCCGCTGTTCTCTAAGTGTCCTGTTTTTGTCCTCTTAGTGTCCTCTCAGTGTTCTCGAAGTGTCCTTAGTATTCTCCCGGTGTTCTCTGAGTGTCTTCTCTGTGTTCGCGAATTGTTCTCTCTGTGTTACTCTGTGTCCTCTCAGGGTCCTCGCAGTATCCTGTCTCCATTCTTTTATTCCCCACATATAGAACCTGTGGGGAATATATGCGATCTACCGCGTGTCGGTCGGTCTGTCATCAAGAGCTTGTTAACACGATAACTTAAAAACTCCTGCAAGGATTTTCATGAAACTTGTATGTAGCTTCTATGGGAACAAACCCAGATCGGTATTGTAAATGGGCCAGGTTCGTCCAAGGAAAACTGACCAGCTGGACTTAGAAAATTTCAGCTCTTTATTGACTATTGTTAACACGATATCTCAAGAACAACTGCAAGGATTTTAATGAAATTGGTGTGTATCTTCTGTGGGCACTAACAAGGATCGGTATTTTAAATGGGTTAGGTTGGCCCAAGGAAAATAAGCCAAATGCATTTTGAAATTTAATAAAATCCTGGAAATTATTCAGCATCGAATGAGTTTGTTAACACGATATCTCAAGAACAACTGCAGGGATTTTAATGAAAATTGGTATGTAGCTTCTGTGGGAACAAACACAAATCGGTATTGTAATGGGCCAGGTTCGTCCAAAGAAAATGCACCAACTGGACTTGGAAAATTTCAGCTCTTGATTGACTGTTGATGGCCGTGTTTAACTGATGGGGGGCCTGTGGGGAATATGTGGGCTATGCACACTGCTCTAGTTCAGTTTTCTTGCAGCCTTTTATCACTCTCCTCATGGGGTTTGTCCTGTCACTGTTCTGTCAGTTTTTTCGTGGTATTCTAATCGTCAGAAATCTTGCTGGCTGGCGTCAGTCTTAACATCCCCAGAGCTCTGGTAGTCTATGTAGAAGTGGTTAGACAGAGACCGTCTGTGTTACGTTTCCTTTGCCTCTTTAAGATATTTTCCTTTGAACTTTTTCCTTTGATCTTTTAAGCTTCATTACGGTACTGTTCGGAGAGTAAGTATTGATCACGTGATACTTGTATGTTACAGCGGGGCGCAGGGAGAGTACTCAGGCTTACGGGCAATCATGGCGTATCTGCAGTCTATCGACCAGAAGCAGCGAATGGTACGTGGTATATTTGTACTAGAAAATCTTTAGTACTCCAATGTCGCATTAGGCTTGGAATCGAAAAATACTCTGGAAATAAATTGATCCATTTTCCATGGGACAAGTCATAGGTCCTACAGATTAAAAATGACAGTTACAAGATAAAGCATTCTTTTGAAGGCAACTTGGCTCTTGTTTCAATCTACAATCTTCACTCTTTACTTTCTGTTTATTTCAATAGTGAATCTGTAGACGATGCAATTATCCGCTTGCGTTATTATGTTGCACTGCTCTGCAGGTTTTCCCGCTTAACCCTTGGAGCATTCAGTGTTTTGGTAGGATTACCTTATGCACGAATCTGCACACGTCACCCTCTTAGCAGTTTTTCTTTCTACTTAAATCTGCACACGTCACTGTTTCCGCAGGTGTGCCTCATCCCCGAATCTGCACACGGCACTAACCCGGCCAGTGCCTCGATGGCGGGCATGAAGATCCAGGCCATCAAGATGAACAAGCTGGGCGGCGTGTCACTGAAGGACTTGAAGGAGAAAGCGGAGAAGCACTCGAGCCACCTGGCGGCGCTCATGATCACCTACCCGTCCACGAGCGGTGTGTTTGATGAGGAGATCCGAGAGATCTGTGACGTCATCCACCACCACGGTGGCCAAGTGTACCTCGATGGAGCCAATATGAATGCTCAGGTGAGTCGATTATGTAAGGCTTAAGGAGGAATGAGTGGAAACAAAAGGTAAAAAAAATAAACAAGTCACTAAAAATAAATTACATGGTTACGTATTTCGTTTCATTATTGATTGAAAGAACGGTAAAGTGACATGATTCGTGGTGTTACTGTGTGTTCAAAATTGTCTCCTCTCTCGCTCTCCTCTCTCTCTCTCATCTCTCATCTCTCTCTCTCATCTCTCTCTCTCTCTCACTCTCTCTCTCTCTCTCTCTCTCTCCTTCTCTCTTCTCTCTCTCTCTTCTTCTCTCTCTTTTCTCTCTTTCTCTCTCTCTCTCTCTCTCCTCTCTCTTTCTCTCTCTCGCTCCCTCTTTCTTTCTCTTTCTCTCTCTCTCTCTCTCTCTCTCTTTCTTTCACTCTCTTTCTCTCTTTCTCTCTCTCTCTCTTTCTCTCTCTCTCTCTCTCTCTAGCAGTATTTTACATATATAGTTATATAACTCTTCGCGTATGGAACTATTGAATATCGAATTTAAGCGTTGTGTCATGACCTTACATTAATTGTAAGCAAATTTATTCTGTCAAAAGTCTTTTCGAATAATTCATGAAGGTTTCTTTTCGCCTGATATAAATGTTAAATTAATGCAATTCCAAGTGTTGTACAGCTGAATTAAATAACAATAGATGAAAACCTTGACCTCATTATTTTTCTTTTCTCCAGGCCGAATATTGCATCTTAAGTACGTAATGGCGTCACAGATGCGCGTACTTATTGCCCAGTTGTTGAGTGGTGTTTGTGTGTCATTTGGGTGACTGGTGCGTTGTAGGTAGGACTGTGCCGACCGGCTGACTACGGCTCTGACGTGTCCCACTTGAACCTGCACAAAACCTTCTGTATTCCACACGGCGGTGGAGGTCCCGGCATGGGTCCTATCGGAGTGTAAGCAGTTTACTCTTTATTTCGCACGGTGATGTGAGGGTGGGTCGGTGGGGGAGGAGAGCGGGGAGGAGGGGAAGGGGGGGGGGGGCTATTGTGTGTCCTATAGGAGTATGGCCTTGCGGTGGGGGGGGGGGGAGCTCTGTTATGGATCCCACAGGAGCATAAGTTGGTTAATCTGTATTTCGGACGATGGGCCGAGGAATAAGGTGTGTGGGTCCTATGGGATTGTGGTTCGGACGGCCGGTGGGAGGGGTGGGGGCTGTTGTGAATGGAATGTTAGTGAGTTATTATGGGGCCCTCATAATGGGTAAGCTTATAGGGGTGCCAGCAAACTGTACTGGCCAGATAGATATGGAAACCAAAAATAAAAGTTAACCGAACCCACAGGAGAATTTGCAGGTGGAGAGTCGGTAAAAGTTATTGCCACATCTAATTGTATTTTTGCCTGTTTAGTCCTCAGCTCTCTGTGTTGTATGTCACACTGAGCTCAGACAATAAAAATGATGCCTTCAACGTCAAAATGTGACCTTAACCCTAACCCTAACCCTGACACAACAAATCAAGTCGTATTCCAGATGTTAGAAGTGCAGCTGTAATGTTCTTCTTCTTTTCAGTAAATCTCACTTAGCGCCATTTTTGCCATCTCATCCAATCATCACACCGTACAACGCGGACGACAGCGCCACCTATGGCGTGATCAGCGCCGCGCCTTACGGCTCCAGCTCCATCCTGCCCATCTCGTGGGCGTACATTAAGCTGATGGGAGCGCGGGGCCTTAAGTCAGCATCGGAGATCTCCGTGCTCAGTGCCAACTACATGGCGAAGAGGATGGAGGGACACTACAAAGTGCTCTTCACCAATCCAAATGGTGGGTGACACCGTGCATCTGAAACTCCCCCCCCCCCTTCCATCTTCTCCCTCCTCCCCTCTCCCCCCCCCCCTTCCCAAAAAACTAGGCCCTTGTGTGCTTTGTCAAGTTGGTCGTGTGGTTAAAAATATCTGATCGCAATGTTTTTCCTTTCATTGTTGGATTTGTTGTTATGAGGTGCACAGAAAAGGTGTCAAAACGATGGATTGAATTAAGCATTCCGTTGCATAGCCATTTCAAAACCATCTTTAGAGCATCTTCATAAGAACAAAGATAGAAATTGTTAAATTGGCACCTTAAAGCATACACAGTCACCTATAGAACTATAGCAGTACGGTATGGCCGAATAACGGAACTACTTTCTCTATTATTGAGCTCTGAGCGTGGTCACTCTTGCAGGTCTATGCGCGCATGAATTCATCTTGGACTGCCGCGACTTCAAGAAAAGTTCTGGCGTGGAGGTGATCGATATCGCCAAGCGACTGCAAGATTACGGTCAGCTGCCTGTCTCGTCGTGTCGTCCATAATGTAGCTTTCACAATGAGCAAATCTAAAAAAATTCAACAGCAAAAAAAAAAAAAATCGTTTTATTTCATAAAATTAAAGTTAATTTATTGCAACACGGAATAACAGGGAAGATCTTGAAAGTTGTGCTGAGTTTTGAAATTTTACTATAATTACAGTTCGAGGAATGACCAAGACTTTGTATTTACCTGATATTCTGTTGGTGAGTTAATGTGTTAGAGTTGTGATAGACTCACGGTTGTCTTACAGGGTTCCACGCGCCCACTATGTCCTTCCCAGTGGCCGGCTGTCTCATGGTAGAACCCACGGAGTCGGAGAACAAACAGGAACTGGACCGCCTCTGTGATGCTCTTATCTGTGAGTCATTGCCTAGATAACGCGTATCATTCTGTAGATAACGCTCTTTTTCACCAGTATATACTTTAGTACTGGGCTTAGCGTTGGCCCGGGGCAACTGGAGACTTGCGGTGGCGAGTGTAAATTATTATCCCCCGTGAAACGGAGGGATATAGGTTTGAGATTGTCCGTCCGTCTGTCCGTCCGTCCGTCCGTCCCCTCTTCAAGCTAAGGACTTTGTGGACACCACTTCTATATCAACGAAGCATAATTCAGCTTTCATATTTCATACAGGCAAAATATAGGGTATAAAGATGTGCAACGTTAAGGTTTCAGTTTGATCGAAGCAAAATTGACAAATTGACAGGCTTTTGAAAATCGTCGAAAATAGACATATGTGCACATGTATAGGACTTTGTGGACACCACTTCTATATCAACGAAGCATAATTCAGCTTTCATATTTCATACAGGCAAAATATAGGGTATAAAGATGTGCAACGTTAAGGTTTCAGTTTGATCGAAGCAAAATTGACAAATTGACAGGCTTTTGAAAATCGTCGAAAATAGACATATGTGCACATGTATAGGACTTTGTGGACACCACTTCTATATCAACGAAGCATAATTCAGCTTTCATATTTCATATAGGCAAAATATAGGGTATAAAGATGTGCAACGTTAAGGTTTCAGTTTGATCGAAGCAAAATTGACAAATTGACAGGCTTTTGAAAATCGTCGAAAATAGACATATGTGCACATGTATAGGACTTTGTGGACACCACTTCTATATCAACGAAGCATAATTCAGCTTTCATATTTCATATAGGCAACATATAGGGTATAAAGATGTGCAACGTCAAGGTTTCAGTTTGATCGAAGCAAAATTGACAAAATGACAGGCTTTTAAAAATCGTCATAAATCGACATTTATCTAGCCTGAAAAAATGCTTTACATTAGATTAATAAAAAATAGATTCGGGTTATATCTGTTCAAAGACAGTTTGTAGTATTGTTGATTTGTCGTTCAAGGAAGGGTGTCCAGTTTCCTGTCAATGGTAATCCATTAGCTTAGATATTGCATAGGGGTAATATTTAGGGTTTCACGGGGGATATTGCTGCTCTCTGACAGCATCTAGTTAAATATTGCGTATAGCGATTGATCTATTACTATTATAACATATGAACGTGAAAAAACATCCTCTTGTAAATAGTCAAATTGCAAAAGTGCTCTTCGTCATAAAGCTGTCTGTGTCGTCACAGTGACGTGTGCTTGTGACGTTTGTGTGAACTTTACTGGCGTCCTTTATGGTGACAGGAGATTGGAGCGGCGTGCATTTTGAACATATGACAATGTTATAATGTATCATTGACTTTCTAAGTCTGCTGTAAATATCAACCGGTTTCAAACTTTTTGTGATTAAAACAGGATAATTGACTATCACATAAGTTTAATCTTGTTGTTTTTTGTAGCAATCAGGAAGGAAATCGATATGATCGAGGAGGGGCGACTTGACACAAAGATCAATCCCTTGAAGGTCAGTGTGCCTTGCTTTCTGTTTGAGCACTAACACTCCAGATATGCTCTTTCATCATACGTATCCCTTCTTGACAGTTTCTTCAAAACTGAAGTTTGAAAATACTCAATGGTAATTTATATATACATAAGGGATAAAAGTAAACATATCTAGTGACTGTTTTGTATGAAGTACAATATAATTAAAGCATTTCAACAAAAATATCTAAGAAATTGACTCTGGTATGATTTCATCCCCCGCCAGTGTGCGCCGCATTCTCTTGCTGACGTCATCTCGTCGGAGTGGGACCGGCCCTACCCCAGGGAGATGGGCGCCTTCCCCGCCGTAAGTCTGCTTCCCAATACTCTCCTGGGTTTATGTCGGTTAAGAGCACTTCCTGTCCAAAATTTATGTTATTTCTTTAAGTCGTCACCAGCCAAATGAATGGGACGTTTGTCGATTTCGTGATAAAGTGGTGATATCTATTTTATTATTAAGTATTGTGACAAACAAATCAAGCCCATTATTAAACGGCAAATTTTCTTGCAGATGAAATGGAAATATGTATGTAATTGAAATAAAAAAATACGTTATGACCAAATGCTTAAAATACTGCACTTTTACAGACTTATAACAGAGAGGTTTGAGATTCTGTTGTGGTATAAAGAAAGACAAATAAACAAAGCACAAATTTAGAAATTGATTTTTTTTTTTGCAGTTGTACATGAGACCACAGACAAAGTTCTGGCCTGCCGTCAGTCGTATCGACGACATCTACGGAGACCAGAATCTCGTCTGCTCGTGCCCGCCCATGGAGTCGTACGAGTCGCCTTTTAGTGAGTCGGCGCCGCTACGCAAGCAGTCCGTCCGCTAAGTAGTCAACAAGGTCACGTGTGCAAGCTGAAATAACAAGGACAATTCACACACTGTACGGAATGTGAGCTTCAAGTGATGAAAATAGAATGTACAAGGTAAAGATATGTGGAGTAAACAAATGTACAACCTTGTGTATGCAAACTGTAATCTTGGCGGGAAATAATGTGCAGACTGAGATATATGCAGGGAACAAAAACACGAAATGAAATATAGACTAAATATGTGGGATAAAACTCGATAGAACACACTAAATTGTGTGCACAAAAAAATCGAATTGAAAGGTGAAAAGAAAACAGAAGTGAACTAAATCATTGGCAGGATATAAATGTATACGATGTTTAGAAAGAACAGTGTGCAGTTTCTGTGCCAGATACACAAGTTCAAATGTTTGCGTGAAGGAAGAAACTGTGCAAACATGTATACAGGGAGAAAATGCACTAACGTGTATACAGGGAGAAGAAATGCACAAACTAACGTACGCAACAAGAAAATCTACAAATACAAGGCAACCCTCGACAGTTGTCTGTTAGGGCTGAAGGGAAACACATTTATCGATGCCGTTGACATTTATGTCATTTAATGAACCTGTAGATCAAAGATACGCAGAACTGTACAAGAGACGCTCTGCATTTAAGGAGCTATATCCCGATTTCTTGTTGTTAGGGAATATTTGTATTTCATATCATTTTTAAAGTTTTAAAAGGTTTTTACTTGACCGTCGGTGGGGCTGAAACGGATCCTTAAATCAGCACAGGTGCACACGAGGACGCGGGATCCGTGTACACGAGAGCTTAGGATCCGTGTACAGGAGGGCCCCGGATCTGTGTTATGATAGAAATCGACACGGTATCGTGTACACATGGATCCGTGTAATGATAAGAATCGACACGCTCTCGTGTACACGTGCATCCCTGTAATAGGAATCGACACGGTATCGTGCACACGCGGATCTGTGTAATCCGAGGTATAGACACGGTATCGTGTACACGTGGATCCGTGTTATGAGGGTTATCGAGGTCTAATGTACACGTGGATCCGCATTCAGCTGCACCCGTCGGCCGGATCGCTTTGATGTGGGATTTTCTTGTTCTGATCCACTGTTGATGGATGTGGTGGTTTTTGTTGTTTTTTTTTAGCTCATCTACTATCCCGGTGGAGATTACGTATCACGTGTATATATTGATGACAAGTTTCTACTAATCTACTTACTTTGTTTGTGATATAGATTTTCTAGCACTTACCCAACACCAGAATAGACGTCATGTAGGTTTGTTTGTTTTTGTACTGATACTTTAGTGGATCGTAGATTACAGATATTCACATATGTGTTGAAGTTTTCGGCTAAAACTGATTTTTCATGATTTAAAAAAAAAAAGTAGCGATTTTAATGAAAGTTGAGATGTAACACTTAGCAAATAAATTTCGTGATGGACAATCGATGGAAATCGGCCTTAAATAATCTGTGAAAATCTCTTCTTGTTGCCATCAACCGGTATACGAAGTACCTGTTCTTTGACGATTTCGTCTCAGTAGGTGAGCTTAACCAATGGTCACATTCCGACCGTGGAAGCAAACAGTCGGTGCTGCCGGGATTCGCTGAAGTTATTGACGAATTTTCATTTGCATTGGCGGCAAAATGTGGAACATGTTTGTGTTTCTGTGTGAAATTATGTGTTTTTAACTGTCATTATCTTGCCGTGTCACGACTAAACATTAAGCCTGCGCATTACGTCACAACGTGTGACGCAATCCCCTGAAATGGTCTGTCATTGGCGTTCTGTGAAACAGGTCTGAGAGGGTAATCTGCTTGGGGGTATCGACGTCAGATCATTCTTGTCTTTTGAGCGATGAAAGTGAAAGTGGGCATAATTTAAAACTAACTAATCACTTGGCTAAAGGATGCTCGTTACACGCCCAAATTGACCGATCGGTACTCGATATTCAGACAACTACTAAGGGGGTTGGGTTGTTACGGGACAGCTGTCCAGAGCTTCTGCAGTGTGTCCGTCGAAGGACTGAGGTAAATGTAATTTCACTCCCCTCTCCGCTTTTCGTTCTTGTACGTTTTTTTTCAGAACTCACTTGGTGCCTTCTTTGAATTGTTTGATCAGGAATGTTCTGTACAGAATTTCGTGGCGTAGTTTTGTGCGATGTAGGGGGCATATCCTGGGCCAGTCCCACAGAACAAGCTGTCACAGATTAGGGGGAGGGGGGGAGGGGGGATGGGCAGCTTCAGGGCACGGGACAGGACAAAGTTACACCTAGAACAAGCAAGATTTAATGGCTAGAAGCTCACTGCTGATGTACTCTATATACCATAGCTGTGTAAAGTGTTGATTATAGAAAACTAAAGCACAATCCCCACAACGCCTTGGCGCGTCAAGTCGTCAGTCATTGTTACTGTTAATAAACATCTTCGCTAAATACTCCTTCATAATAAGACATTTAACTAGAACCTCAATTCGCTAGCGAAATGTTAAACACTTGACAAAAATTAAAACGCAAAAATACTTCCTTCAATGGGTTAGTTCTTCAATAATATATTGCAAACAACATAGCTTGAATACATTTTATAAGCCGAGTAGTGTTTGGTTTTTTGTTGGCTTAAGGTTTTACTGACTGAGCAGGCATACGGCATGTTATCTATTTACGCAGCAAGAGCTTGCACAAAGCTCAGCAACTGTATTCTGTGATGTACGTTAAATGCACTGCATTTACTTGCAAAAGTACACTCTTTTCACATGGCGTTTTATCAAAGAAAACGAAATCGAAGCTGAAAATAAAAAGTGACTTGCACACGTTCCGATCAAGCTCTTCATAAGTCCCAAGTTTCATGGTCCTAGGGCTCATAGTGTCAGAGAAGAAGAAGGCACAAAAAATCGGAAAAACTGTCAAGAAGAAAAAAAAAGGGACGAATTTTGCTCGCACAAATTCATATAACCCTTGCAAGCCAAAGGCTTGTCAAGTGTTAATAAAGAGAAATAAGATGTTTTTTTTTTGTCGCTGCCCCCCCCCCCCCCCCCCCGAATTTAATGAAAATACACGATATATTCTTATATTAATACTAACCAACACCCTCCGGCCGTGTCCCGCGGGGTGTCCTGTCCCAAAGGACAAGGCCACGTGATATAGCGGGATTCCGGACACGCTCTTAGTGCGCTGAAACCATACCGAATAGATGAACACTATTCAGTAGAATCTAGGATAACCTTGTAGTAATGTGTATCATAAATCAAAGCCTGTCCACATGCAAGTCCGTCGTGGTAAGATTAATAATGTTTTTTTTTCAGTTTGCTTGTTGTCTGTTGAAAATAAATACTCAGTGATCGAACAGGGTACGGTATCATTTGGTTGCTGCCTGCATTCATGCGCCTGGTTTTTGGCCGCAGAAGTAACATTCGAGAGATGCAGGTGTCATTGCTCTGCAAAGTTAAAACGGGTTACAACTGTTGTAATTTTTTACTCGTAGTTCGCCTTCACAAATAGAGATGAAGTGTGCGCATTGATTGTAAACTGTCACCATAAAACTTAGTGCCAAGTTCCACGGGCTTCATCCCCAGTCACCGCAACAAATTATGGTGTACATAGAGGCGCAGTTATACAGTGTGATAAATTTCTGAAGCTGCAAGTATCACCAAGTCGATTTTACACACCACAATCCTGTTCGGAGACAGATTGGGGGAGACTGTCCAGGGGCGGGGTCAGAGTGTACTTTGTATTAATTGAATGTGTAGGCAATAGATTGTTTCTTTTTAAACTGTTCTCTCATTTACTTCGATTTTTTTCAGTAAAAGTAATAACGAAATTAAATAGGAATGATGTTATTGAAAAGGTCATTAGCTCACTATGGATTGCTGGAATGTTTTATTCTGAGCCGGTTTTTGGGTTAGTTTTTTTTTCTGTATATTTCGTTCTTATTGTTTTTGCTCAAATTTTTTGTCCACACAAAATGTGACAGTAAAAGATTACTGATATGATGTAAGAGGTGTTGAAGCATCAGTGTACGTTGTTAGTAACTGTGTTATCACCACTGCTCTGTGAATAAACATACACTACATACACTTCTTTTATTTAACGAGTCCGTATATTTTAGAAAATGGGTGGAGGTCAAGAATCATGGAAATTAGTAAATTCATGGCTGCTATTGTGTAAAGGGCGTGTGGAAGAGTGTCACCTAAAGAATATGAGTTGGGGGGTGGGAGGGGGTTGGTTCTCGGATTCGTTGTGGTACACATGATAAAAGGTTCTTGAAATAAAAAAGATAAGTATCCCCGTTTCTTGAAGTCAATACGGTCCTTGCAACAACCGTAGGACATGCTGTTTTGGAAGTGAAAAGAAAAATCCTATCCCTGAAATGAACCTCCCATCTACCCCTGAAGTGAACTCCCCCCCCCCCCAATCGCCTCTCCTCTACCCCTGAAGTGAACTCCCTACCCCCCCCCCCCGCCCCAATCTCCTCTCCCCTACCCCTGAAGTGAACTCCTGTACCACGGAACCCCCTGCACTCCCCTACTCCTGCAATGAACCCCCTGTTCTCCCCTACCCCTGAAGTGACCCCCCCCCCCCCTCCTCTCTCCATCAAGATCAGTTCAAAAGTGAATAAACCCATAGCCCTGACTCACGAGCTAAGTCCGCAGATCAGATCAATGAAGAGAGCAAACCCTCAAGCTCAGGATCTTCAAGTAAATAGCCCCCCCCCCCCCCCACTCCCGCCAACCACACCCACCCATCCCTCTCAAGCACTCGATTGGGCCACGGCTTGACGGGCCCAAAGGCAATGAAAGGCACGACATATTCAAGCAAAGAATCTGCTCGCGCTTTGTGTGTTTATTTCTTTTGACTGCACAGTTAAGAATAACAACATTTCAGAAAAAATATATATATTCTATCAATTAGGTGTAGCTGTTTGCGTCTCTGATTCTGTTCTATTAGAACACAACTGCTAAACTTTTCAAAAGATCATACCAGTTAACTGAAAAGAGGACTAAAGGGTGACAACCAAATAATTAACTAAAAGATGACAACCAATTAACTAAGGCGTAAAAACGAATTAACTAAAAGATGGCAACTAATTAACTAAAGATTGAAAACCAATTAACTAAAAGGTGACAACCGATTAGCTAAAGGGTGAAAGCTAATCATGTGCTCAAATGTGGGAAGGGGTTGTTTGACTGAACAAATCTCCGAAAAAACACCTGTTTTGTTTTGTTTTGTTTAATTGCACACTTGGATTGTTATTATTACACTTTTGCATAAATAATAACAGGCTTTCTACATAAGGACAAGCTTGGTTGATTTGTGATTAAGAGCTAATGCGTTTTACCACAGACGATGGAAGGAAAAACTTTCCCAGTTTCTTTTTACTTGAAATATCGGCTCAGTTTACAAATATTGTAAACTCGAACAATGCTGTCAAAAGGTAGTATTGAATTATTCGCTAAATTTGTGTGTTTGATTAATACTATTCGCTTGAACCGAAACTATATCATAGCGAGAGCAAACACAGTGGCTGACAACCGGAACAGGGGATATTCCTTAGTACCAATGGGCGGCACACAACAACTGACAAGAGTAAAAACATAAGGGGTCTTCTGTGTTCCACAGGTCGCTTGTGGTACTCGAAGCCCGGTGTAACAGGCTATCTTACCGCCCCCCCCCCTGTACAGCTCCCGCCCCCCCCCCCCGAAGGAAGCTACACTTGGCTGTCTTCCCTCTCCAGGATATTTTGCCCCCCCCCCCCGCCCCCTCGAACTTTTTGTGTGTAAATATATTGCGTTTAAACTGTATAAAACTACCTTGAACTACTTTGTTGACTAAATTCAACATAATTCAAACAAAATATAAAAAAGACATCCTTGATCAGAAAGGTCTTTATTTTTCTCTTAATATCTTTTTAGCATATTAGAGAGTCCGGTTGGATACTCCTGATCGCTAAGACTGTCATAAATAACCCCTATATTATCCAAGAAGCGCTTTCTTGTATGTTCAACTTCGTCTTCCTTTTAGAAAGCGATACCAATAGGGGGCAAAAAAATACCAGGTGGGGGGAAGATAGCCTAGTCTAGGGGGGAGCTGTACAGGGGGCAAGATATACTGTTACACCGGTAAAAAATCAACATTAAGCGAACTTAGTACATTATTATAGAAGATGATTAAGATTCACAATAACGCTTTAAATGTATGTCAGTAAGCTAACGGGCACAACAGAATTTTAACACTCAATCAGCTTAGAAACACTACACACAGTTCACCAGCTGTTTTGCCTTAAGTTCTTAAATCTCAGCCAATACTAAGACGAAGAAAAATCAATTCTGACTAAAGGAAATGATAAAATTGCGAAAACGATCAGTACATCCTTTGTTAATCCGTGATCCCATGTGCAAAGAGTAGACTGAAATAAGATGAAACAGGCCAGATAAATAATTCAAAATAACCTTCTGCCTGCATCGTACAGTGTACAAGTTCGCGTCACCGTCAGTTAGGTTCACTATTAAATCGTCAGAAAGGTAGCGTTTCGGACCTATTATGTTATTGTAGACATCAATCGGAGCAATATCTTAACAAGTCAATATGATTTTCTAGGTTTTATCTAGTTGGATATTTGCTTCGCGAGCAAATTTATGCACATTTTTTACAACTTAAACTAAAAGCTTACTTAATGCGAAATTGTTAAGCTGCTAAAAATGTAAGAATACTATATTCTGAATGAGTACACAATGACGTCAATTTCAGTAATGTTCTGAACACCACCTAAAGTCATTCTGTACTCATGTATTGTTAGTTATGCTCAGGGCTATCTGCATACTGCGCAGTAAATTTTGTATGTAAATGCAAGCACTAAAATCGTGGCAATTTCCAGAATATCACTCTGGCTTCGGAAACACTACATCTACTAGACTGAAAATTATTCAGATGACAAAAGTAAACAACTGTCGAAGTAATGTGTGGGCATCGATATGGAAAGACACTTAAATCAGTTTTCAATTTATGAAGAGCGTGCCTTAGAGCTCAAACGAGAAAAATCATCTCTTAAAATTTTTTTAAATATATTTTTGCTTCATGCCTATGAATTCGTAGCCTGTCTCTTGAACTTCGCCCAAGCAGTTTTGCTACTATAATTTTGGATCTTTTACTTTCACCCATGACATCTTTCTTT